>AZLU01000208.1:0-73683 GCA_002224055.1 Pezizomycotina sp. ARF18
TACAGCTCACTATTGTTGGAACCTTACTTCTGTTTTGGAGAAATCTCCAATAAAAAGTGATTCTTCTTGGCGGTCCAAAAATTCACACTGCAACCTTTTTCTCTTTCTTTTTTTTATTGTTTTGACTCCCACTGCTCTTTTTTTTTTTTATTCTCTCCTTGTTTTCCCATCCAATTTTTTTTTTTTTTTTTTTTTTTTTTAATTTATTTCCTCTCCCCCGAATAAAAAAAAAAAAAAAAAAAAAAAAAAATTTATTATTACAACCAAGAAATTTATTCCCCAGGAATACTCTCACACCAGCAATCCAGACATCACCATCTTCCAGAAGTACGACGGCTTGTTATTACACTGGACAGGTTCTCCATCTCGTCCAGCTCGCAAGTATCGACGTAGTCACCATCTCCTCCCCTTCCAGGTCGCACCTGAGACATCTCAAGGCTTTAGGATGAACAAACTTGCAAAAACCCGGATCAGTAATCGTTTAGCTGGCGTTTTGAGAAGACACCAGCCCAGGGTTTCTCTTACAGAAACATCAAAGGCAAAGGTCCTCTTTTGCAACAAGAACGAAAAGTCTCAGGAGAAGAGAGGAGAAAATTATCGTTATCCAAACTGGTCTGGATTTTGTCAGGCCTGTGAAGGGATAAATTCGCTTATCCCTTTGACATTCATTTTTTCCTTTCACTCTTTTTTTTTTTTTTTTTTTTTTTTTTTTTACTTTTATTATATGATCTCAAACAAGGGTTTTTTTTTTTAAACCGTATAATTATAGGAAATACAACGCTTCCATTGAAGCATTTAACAGATTGAGAAGCTACCAATTCCATTACAGAGGGGCTGGATTATCAAATATGTCGACGTCAAATCGTGCCCGGAAACGTTAGTTTTTCTTCCGTATTCCCTGCCATTTAAATGTGGGGAGCTTTTCTAACAAACAAACTACGGACAGGCGAGCTCCTCGAGCTAAATAAGAGCGTTTGGGCGGGCGACGCAGGTACGTTGAAATCACCTTGGAACTATCATTACTCGAATTGACGTATTGAATGGTTCTCCCTTACAGACGTTTTCAAGACCAAGCCCCCGCTCGATACGTCCTTCAAGAAGAACACGGCAATTCATCAAACGGCTGCGTAGTGCGCTCCCCAGGAGCCCTCGCCCAACTCCTCAAGGACATCGCCACGTGTCCCTCGAAAAAATACTTTCGGAGGTCATATCCGCCATGTCGGAGGGCTTGCTCAAGGCGAAAGTGTCCGGCGAAACGCTACGGCGGTGGAGGTTGTCAGCGCACTGGCACCAGAGGTTTCGGACTCAAATTTACGCCGTACATCGTCTGGAACCTAGCTAGGGGATTGAGTACGCCGAGTAAGGAGTATCTCAAGAGCTTGCCGCAGGAGCAGAGGGAGAAGGAGGAAACGGCGCGGTTGTCGAGGCAGAGGATTCTTCTGAGGGTCGCGACGGAGCTGTGGCTGGTGGGGGTAGTGCGGGGTTTAAATGACGCTCAAAGCCCGGAAGATGCCGCTGGCGCCAAACTGTCGTCAACTTCGGCCGCATCCGACAACGTAAAGAAGCTGCGAGCGCAGCAGCTGCGAAGGCTGCTAAGGACGGCGAAATCGACCCATTCCCGCTAGAGGTTTTGAAAGATTTGCTCGGTAGGGACCGCGAAGGTGTCAATTTGCCGCTTGTGGTTTTGTTCGTAAAGAATTTCGCTTGGGATGTGCTCGGGGTTAAAGCTCGAACACCGCACGCAAAGCCGGAGAAGATGGCCAACCGACGGAGTCTTCCGAGACAACGGTAACGCAGGTGCGGCAACAACGGCCAGTGACGATAATGATCCTCCTTTGATCTCAGCGCAAATGCAAGCGCGCTTCAAGAACGTGCTGGTGGCTTACTTTAACGCTCTAAGCAAGCACATCGTCGACGAACACAAGCGTTTGCAAAACCAAGCGAAACGAAACTCAGAAGCTTACGTCAGGTCCGGAGAGGTTTCGAAGATCGTCAACAAGCGTTCGAAAAGGCTACCAAAGCTCACGAGAAACTCGTTGCCAGCGCTCAAACCCTCGCTGACTCCCTCGGAGTGGAAATGCCCCAGCTTAGCTCCGGCGACGAAGAAAAAGAAGCCGGAGAAGGGATGATTCTCGAAAGCGGAAGCATGTTCAAGAAGGGGGACGACTTCAAATCTAGTGGAATTTGGGAAGACGAGGACCAGAAGCGTTTCTACGAGGACTTGACGGATCTAAGGGTGCGCATCCCGGCTGTTCTACTCGAAGAGGGGAGGAAAGCAGCGGCCGGTCCGGAGAAACCGAAATTAGAGGAACAACCAGAGCCAAAGAAGGACGAGTCAGAAAAGACTAAGTCCGACGAGGCTGACCTCGTAGCGCGCACGAAAGACCTAAGTATCGGAGGCTCCTCTGAAGCCAACGCAGACGACTCTACCGTTATCCAAAACAAGACCATCGGAGCCCAGGTAGATGCATTGCTAATCACGCTTCCGGAGCAGACGAATCGTGAACTTATCGATCAATTTGCGATTGACTTCTGCTTTCTCAACTCTAAAGCGTCTCGTAATCGCCTCGTCAAAGTTCTCGAGGAGATTCCGAGGGGGAGGGCGGATCTCTTGCCTTACTATGCACGACTCGTTGCTACTCTTGGTAAAGCGGTCTGACAGATATTGTTCAGAATGTTGTCAGCTATCTAGACAAGGAGTTCAGAGGCTTACAGAGGCGCAAGGAGAAGGATCAACTGAGTGAATCAGGTCGAGGGTATGTTGAAGAATGAATTAGTAGGCTGAATAAAACTGAGTTGCTGACCTCAGCGGTTGTGTAGAACGTTAGATATATCGCAGAGCTCACCAAGTTCGGCATCGTTCCGGAGCACATTATATTCCACTGCCTGAAGGTTGCGTTGGATGACTTCTCAAGGACCAATATAGATGTCATTTGCAACCTGCTTGAAGGCTGCGGAAGGTACTTACTTCACAAATCGGAAACCCAGCCTCGTATGACAGCTTTGTAAGCGCCACAACCGAAATCTTGAGCATTGCGTGTTTACTAATCGTTCCTTTAGCTTGAAACGCTGCAACGCAAAAAGTCCGCGCACCACCTAGGCCAGCAGGAGAGGATCCTGATCGAAAATGCGTTCTACTATGTCAGCCCGCCGGAGCGACCCGCCATTGTGCCGAAAGAGCGGTCCGTTGCCGAAATGTTCGTACGCAAGCTCATTTATCTCGACCTTAACAAGAAGAACTACAACAAGATTATCAAATCTCTGCGCAAGTTGCACTGGGAGGATCCTGATGTGTTGAAGGTTCTCGTGAAGATTTGCAGCAAAGTCTGGAAGATCAAGTACGGAAACGTTTCCTCGTCGCGATCGTCGTCATGGGCTTGTACAGGTATCACCAGGACTTCGGAATTCGAGTTGTAGATGGGGTTCTCGAGGAGTATCGACGCGGCCTAGAAGAGAACGATTACAGAATGAACCAAAGGCGTGTAACACTGGCGAAATATCTTGGCGAACTTTACAACTACAAGATGGTCGACAGCCCGGTCATTTTGACACCTTGTACCTGACCTTAACTTTTGGCTACAGTACGATCAGATGCCCTTTCCACCTAACTTTGAACTTGAACTGATATATTATCTAGATGGAGTTCCTCGACCTGGCATGTTCAACCCCATCGATCCTCCGATGATTGCTTCCGCATCCGGTTGGTATGCACCTTGCTCGACACCTGCGGCATGTGCTTCGACCGAGGTTCTGCAAAGAAGAAACTTGATTACTTCTTGGCTTTCTTCCAGTATTACATCCACCTCAAGGAGGACATGCCGATGGACATCGAGTTCATAATCCAGGATACCTTTGGTCTCATCAGGCCCAACTGGACGATACACCCTTCGCTCGAAGAAGCCGGCAAGGCGTTCCAAGAGGCTACGGCTAAGATCTATAAGCCTAGCGAAGCGGAAGGGAAAGCTGCCGAAGCCGACCCGGAGGAGTCCGAGAGTTCCGACGAGAGGGCCCCGATGAAGACGACGCTGTCTCGGACGATGAGATGGACGTTGACATCGAAACGCAGACTGTTGTCTCTACCGGTCAAGCTGGTGCTAAGGATGACGACGAGAGCTCCTCGGATAGTGACGATGAACGTTCTGAGAGGAGCCAGGACGAGGCGGACGATGAAGGTTTAGTCTTGCCGAAAGCCGAGGAGGTTAGAGACCCGGAGGCTGAGGAAGAGTTTGACCGCGAGTTTGCCAAGATCATGCAGGAGAGCTTGGAGTCGAGGAAGTTCGAAAGGAAGACTGTTTTCGACGTTCCGCTGCCGATCAAAAAGGCGCCTGTTACCCCGCGGCGCTGCCTTCAGAGGATGGAACGAATCTGCGGAGGAAAGGAAACCGTTTGCGCCACCGGGAATGATGTCCTTCTCATTATTAACCAAAAAGGGGAACAAACAGCAGGTAAGTAACCTATAATTATTCTTTGATTTAAACGGGCCTGAGCTAATGTGAAAACCAGACCAAAACGATCGACCTGCCGTCCGATGCGCCTTTCGCCGTAGCTCTAAAGAGCGCGCAGGAAGCCGACCGCGAGGAGCAGCAAAGAATCAAGAACCTGGTCCTGAACTACGAGAGGATGGAGGAATCTAACGAGATGAACGGTTTGTTTCCCAAAATGTTTCTCATGCATTCAAGGTAACTCTTCTCTAACATTTGTACTCGTCTTAGCGCTCGAGAAACACGCCGCCGCCAACGGGATGCAGATCAAGTTCCAGGATAAGGGCAAAACCAGCGAAGTCGCAAGCTCACTCTGAGTGACGTCAACTGGTATGGCGGTGATCAAGAGACCCTGACCCTGTATAATCCAAATCACGTGAATCCAATTGGGAGAGTCAACAAGGGAGCCGGCGGAGGATTCAGATATAAGAAGGAAAGCAATGGTGGAGAAGCTCCGGACAACGCGTTTCAACAGCTATTGTCTAGGGCAGAAAGAGAGATGAACGAATTGGGGTTCGACCAACAGCAGCAGCAACAACGCTGGCCGGAGAGACAGAAACAACAGCAACAGCAGCAACAGCAACCACAGCAGAAACGACCTCAACAACAGCAGCAGAATAGGCTCCCTGGACTTTCCAAAAGGCAAACGGTAAAAGTGAGACAACCAATAGGACAGCAAAGCTTGCTAACACGTCGATCTCCGCTGCGCGCAATGGCGGTGAATCATCGAATAACAATGCAGGACTTAACCAGCAGCAGCAGGAAGAGCCCAACAAGTACGGCCCTAGACGTTACCACCGCCACCACACGGAGAACTCGAAACCCGTTGTCCGCCACCATCGCCAGAGGACATCCGCTCCGCCTAATGCTGTCGTACGATAACACAGGTCAAACTATTTAGGTTTTATAGTATCGACATACGGCCGAAACCATGGGAAACTCCTGATCACTGGGGTTTAGTAAGCGATTCGAGAATGGTCAACTGGTACTTCGATCGTAACACGACACGGCCGCAAAAGCATTTTTTACAAGTGGAACGGGTCGAAATATTTAAAAAAAAAAAAATTTGTTTCGAACTTCTCTCGTCAACTAACTAACAAGTTGAAAAGAACTCGTGGGCTATGTAACTGATTACAGCTCGCTCTAAAGAGGATTGGGCTAAAGATCTGGAGGAAGCTTTTTATTTATTATTGTTTACTACTACTCAGCGTAAGAACTTTTTATTATTATTTATATGAGAATGTATTAATTAACTAACCCAGAAGCTGTGAGGAAAAAGAAGGGGGATAGGGGATGTTATGAGGTAGGTAGTTTTTACTGATTAAAGCAGTATATGAGAAGGGGTTCTTCAAGTTGTCAGTTACTATAGGAAGAAGTTGGAGATGGTTTAAACGTTTTGAGAGCTCTGTTAAAGAAAAAAAAAAAGCTAGGAATTTAGTCGTATTATTAACTATTACTCAGAGGATAAGTTATTCCGTTTTTTTTATGATTCGCTACTATAACAGGTTCAATATTCAAATTCTTGGTCTATAGCTTTGCGGAATGGAAATGTTAAGCCTCATACCCCGCAGAATTCTGGTGGAGAGACGAAATACGATGCTACAAAAAGGCTCGTGTTTTTATTGCAAGTGCTAAGATCCTATTAGTTAAGACCAAAAGCAGTATTTTTTTTTTTTTTTTTTCATATCGCCGTTGGTTTATTTGTTTATCTTTTTCCAATCAGTAGAATGTTTGAAATTTACTTTAAACGTAAACCAAATAACCGCGCGCTCAATCTTTTCTGATCGATATCGATCCAACCATTCTACGACAAGTCAGTATCACATATATCACTCATGTTTCTTGAGTCGTAATTTCGGCATCTAAATAAGGTCGATAACAAAAGAACGAATTTAATGAGATGTTTGAGAAATAGTTTGAAGCACTAGTAACTAGTAGTTTATTGACAAAAGAAAATATATATGACCTAATTAAACATTCCCTTCCTTATAAAAAGTATGAATGTTTTTTTATATTTCCATTTATGTTTTTAACTCCTCCAAATATATATTTTTTTCTGTATAGTTAATAATAATATATGCTATAAGAATAAATAAGCAAAAGAATAGGGGAAATTAGTCTCGACTCTCGACCGGAACTCTCCCGATTTTCCGGAGAGTCTGAGCGAGGCTAGGGTAAAACGTAATAAATAAAAGCTGAATTAAGAGAAACTTTTTCTGCACTACAGCATATATATGTTATTTTTTGTCTCGGTGTAGTCGTGATGATGAGATGCATGAAGCGAGAGCAAGAAGAAAGAGGTAAGAAAATGACATTAACCTGGATACATGCTTCTGACGGGTTCCGGAAGAATGAAGAAACGAAAATTTAACAGAAAAAAAAAAAAAGAAAATTAGGAGAACGAAGGGAAGAGTCAGAATCTATCTAGTCACCAAACACTTTCACTCCACCAACCACTAATAAAAGTAAAAAACAAAAAAAAATATAAAAAAATTAAATTATGAGAAAAACCAACGAAAAACGAGAAAGAAAAAACGAACAAAGCAAATATTTTTACTCCTCCATCTTCTGGTCCGAGGGCTCCTCGATTTCAGGCTGGAGGGCTCGTTGGCGTCGGTCATCTCCGTGTCTTTCTTGTCTTCGGGTTCTCCTTGGCTTTGCGGGCCGCCTCGGCCTCGTCGCGGGCCCTTTTCTCAGCGTCCCTCTGGGCCTGTTCGGCTTGGCGGGCTTCTTCTTGCTTATCAAGGTACCTCTGGACGATGACGCCGGCGACGAAGCGGATCTCTTCGAACTTGGCGACGTAGACGGCCTTGGTGGCGTCTTCGCCGTCACCGTAGAGCCAGTCCTGTAGATAATAAGTTAGTATTCATTATCTGTGTTTTATTGATATGCAAGGGAAGGGGAGAAAAAAGTGTTTACATGCCTCAGTCTGCTCCAGCAGGTTCTTGAGCTTAGTCTTCTCCTCCTCGCTGGCGAAGTCAGCGTACAGGTCGTCGATCTTACCCCTCATGTCGTAGATGTACTCCTCGAGCGCGTTCTTCCTGTCCTCGGTGTCCATGACCAGCTTGTCCTCGACGGCCATCTGGGTCTCCTTCTCCATCAGCGCGTCCTTGGCCGACTGGTCGAGGGAAGCCGTGCCGCCGATGACGGGGAGCTCGCCCTTCTTCACCTGCTTCTTTACCTTCCTCATCTTCGGTGGGGCCTTACTTTCACCCTCCTGCTCGGGCGATTGCGAATCACGGGTGTAAGTACGTTTTCTGGAGTTAGACGGCAAAGACGAGACGGAAGGGGGAGAGGTGAAACTACAGGGGTAAAGGTGGATGGAGTGGTAGTAGGGGAAGTTTGCAGAGCTTGACGAACCTCTTCTTTCTTGTCTTTATCTTCGGGGATGGGCTCCTCAACCTCCTGCTCTTCGACGTAGTATCCACTCTCGATGTTAAGGACTCCGTGGAGATTTAGCCTGGCTTTGAGCTTGCAGATCATGAAGTCGTCCCTGGGGTCCGGCTTGACGCCCTTGACGGAGAAGCGGCCGATCCACGGCTTGATCTTTCCGGAAGCTTGTCGGGCTCGGCGTAGCGGGCTTCGAGATCGAACGGCTCTTTCCGGTAGAAGGTTAGGATCTTGGTAGACGGGACCGTGTTGTTCTTGCTGAAGACGGTCAGGTCGTGTCTTCATCAGGAATCTCTTGGGACTGCTCCCAGGTGAACTCGATGGGTAGGAAACGATGTCGTGGACGGCGAAATCCCTGACGCGGAAGACGGGGGAGAGGATGGCGCAGGCGAAGGCGCAGCCGCGAGCGACGGCTTCGTCCTGGTTGAGGGTGAAAGAGAGCTGCTTCCCGAAGAACTGGAGATGCAGTCCTTGATGGCGGGGACACGCGTACAGCCGCCGATGACCTCGACGATGTCGATGTCGGACGTCTTAAGCCCGGCGTCGGCGAGGACCTGCTCGAGCGGGCTGGTGACGCGGTCCAGAAGAGGCTTAACGAGCTCCTCCATCTCCTCACGCTTCAGCATTCCCCGGACGTCGACATCTTCCATTATGGATTCGACGTTGAGGGGTGCTTGGGCGTTGGCGGAAAGGACCTTTTTCAGTTCTCGACGGCGGTCATGAGGCGGAGCCTGGCCTTGGGATTCGAGTTGATGTCGATCTTGTACTTCTCCTTGAACTCCTGGCGAAATGGTCAGCGATCGCCTTGTCGAAATCGCGACCGCCAAAGTGTCTATCGAAAGCGGTAGCGTTGACAGTGAGCTCTCCCTTCTTGAAAGAGACGATGGAGACGGTGTAGTTGCTGTAGCCAATGTCGACGAAAGCAACACGCCTCGGCGGCTCCTCCGCGGTCGGAAGGTCGGTCTTGGTGATGCCGTAGCCGAGGGCAGCGGCGGTGGTGTCGTTCATCAGGCGAAGCATCTTCAAACCCGCGATCTCGGAAGCGTCCATGATAGCCGCCTTTGGGAGTCGGTGAACCACGAGGGCACACTAATGACAATATCGGAAACGGGGAGCTTGAGTTCTGCCGAAGCGGTCGCCTTGATCTTGGTTAGATACATGGCGATCAGCGACGTCGCTGAGAAGACTTCCTGGTTGCCCAGGTAGTTGACCTTCGCTCCGACTTGGCCATTGGTCTCGACAAGGGGAGCGGTGATGAATTTGCTCTCGATGTCCTGTATCTCCGGGTCATTGAACGGCCGGCCCGCCAGGCGCTTCAGGCACCCGACGGTGTTCTTGAAGTTGGAAATCTCTTGCGTCTTCGCAGCTTCTCCCAGGAACCTTTGCTTGGGGCGAACGAGACTAGTGATCTACACAAGAACAAATACTTGTTAGTATTCAATATAGAAAAGAGAAAAGAAGAAAAGGATCTGTATGAAGGAGGATGTCTACTTACGGTGTCGCGCGGTTGGAAACTTCATTCGTGATCTAATGGTAAATAAAGAATCAGCCTTCTGCAGCCCCATTATCCAAAATCTTTTTTTTTTCAAAGGATAAAAAGGTATACTTACAACATCGACTCCCCTGTTCCTGGCCACGGCAATAACCGTGTTCATACAACCGAAATCAACTCCGACTACAGACATTGCGATAGATTATCTGCCCTGACGGGGGATCTTTCGAGGTAAGGGTTGTTGTTTTATGCTCGTGGAGCTTCGATATCGGCAGGAAACTTACGCTACCTCCACTAACAATATCTTCAAAGAAAAACCCACTGCTTTGAGCTATCCGAACTAATATATACGATAACGAAACGAGAGTAAATCTTGCACACTCTGCAAATAACGAATAGATAGACGGTCTAGGAATACTAGAGCAAGGTGTAGGAGTTGGATATAATGTCGACGTGGGAAATTCGTGTAAGGATGTGAAGAATGATGAAGGAAGAGAGGTAAAAAAAAAAAAGCTGAGGATAAAATGCTGTTATAATTTTGGAAAATTTATCCACAAAGAAAAAAAAAAAAAAAAAAAAATTACAGCATAGCAGCAAAAGGCGAGCTTAGCTTTTGTTTTTTCTGTGCACGCTTTCTTGTCCTTTTCTGCCAAGTTTTGCTGTAGAAATTGAAAGAAGCAAATCGAACATGGGCGAACCTTCCAAAACCTCATAGAAAAAGCTCTTGGAGCCTCAGTAGCTCTCACGTGATATTACGTAATCCCTTCCGTATAGCTGTGGAGACCTCCCCTTGTTGAAGGTCCTTTTCTGACGATAAACCGCCAACGACTTCCTCATCGGGAACTAACAAAGAGCTCAAGGGCAAATATAATTATGAGAGAACAAAGTCTTGATCTTCCGAAGTTCTTACTTACTTTCTTTCAAATCTCTAACTCTAACATTATCATTACTCAAAACATGAGCTTTCTAGGCTCTTGTGGAAGCTGCTCTGACCTACAGTGTATCTTGGCCTCTCATACTTTTCGTACCTTGCTTAGCTTGTCTGTTTCAAGCTCCCTTTTATTAGTATTGCCGCAGACTGCTTTCTCGTTTCGACCTGGAGCTGTAACAGATGGACATGTGTCAGAAAGACCTAAAAAACCCTCCAAAGAGCCACCACTGGCTCGAAGTTGCAGGATGGTTCGAGTATTAATCGGCAGACCTCACGACCTTATTGTACTACACAAACCTGTTCGCCATTGCTGGGATATTTCAGGCACAACAGATCGTCAGGAACAAACCCGAAAACGCTTTTCACAATTTCGTCACTATTTTATATACTTGTCGCAGTATATCCCGTTCCATGCTTAAAATAGGACTGGGCGTCTTTGCAACAGTTGAGGTTGAATCTGCCCAATAGGCGTTCTTTGCTGTCAGTCGTGGTCGCTCTACCTTCTCGCTTGTAGTGGGACGCGTATTACCAGGGCAAAGCATCTGGAACCTGCTAGGCAACCCATCTCCTTGGAACAGCATTTTACAACTGCTCGGTGCGATACAATTTGGAGGCCGTTTATTATGTACGATGACATCGTTTCTCGAGGCACTGGGGTAAACAACTGATATCTACCCGAGTACAGGGTTCGAGAATGATCAAGAGGAAAGAGGGATATGCTCAAGAGACCTACATTGCTGCTGCCTTGAAGGGAAAAAAACCGCCCCTCACCCCCTCGCCGTTCGGATTTATCGGGACCGCAATCTTGCAGTATCTCGTTTATCTTGTGAACGGCCGCCAAGGGAATTTAAGAGTTGGAAATTGGCCTAGAAGTGGCAGTGCTATTCACCGCCTACCAGCCACGTGAGGCTGACGTCGATAGCGGCGTCCGCCAACTTGCGGCACATTTTCCACCGCCGGGGAGAGAGAGAGCCTTACAAGTCTTTTCGTACAGGTCCCAAAACTGCGGATATCTATCGGCGACATTTTTTGTTTTTTTTTTTTTTCATTGGAACACACAGGCACCTGCTAGGTTCTCTCTCTGTGTATGATCGGTCCCAGATGTTTCCAGAAATCACCGTCTACGGTAGGGAGAAACTTTGTGGCCACTTTTATTTTCTTTTTTGGTGAGAAATTTGGTATATTTGCATGCAGAAAGGGAGGATCTCGGAAACAGCGGGGGCTGAGCTGAAATCCCTGCAGCAGTAGTACTGGGAAATGAAGAAAAGAAAGAGGCCCCATTCTTATGCATGTCAAAGCCTTCCCCCCAACGAAAGAAGCGCTAAGCAAGTCGTGATTCGTTTCTATATACTCCAAAGAAGCATAACCCGTCTTCAGCCTTTCTTAGTTTCGTTCGTTCCTTCGTCTCGACTGTGCCTGCGAAGAGGACGTAAGTACACTTTGATCAGCAGTTCAAACGCCATTTTTCTGAGCGGATGTAAGATTTGAGAGCCGTTATGCTGAATACGCTGAGCCGCCTGGGATTGCCGATTCTTATTGGCAATGACGAATATCTCCTTGGTGTTAAGGAATTCGGACAATAGCTGACATGTTGACACGAACTGAAAAAGGTGTGATAGAAACTAACTGGTTAGCGTGAGAGCGTATGTATAGTAGACACAGTAGTAATACAACAAGTGCATATGATTTTTCTTTTTCTTGTCCCGTGAAGAGGGTGTGCATGCATATATTAAATTGATTTGATTTAGTATATATATATATTATTTATTGATGTGATGTGAGGAGGGATTTTTATAAAAGCTTGCCTTCTCCCCGCCTTCAGCTTTCGACTATTTCCACACTATAAAACATCAACTCAAACCACCATTCATTCACCTTACTCCATTTTATCACATCATCATTATCCTCCGCATTCAAGAAGAATTTAGTTCTTTCTTCGTAAAGGACAATTAACATATAATGTCTGCTCAAGATTTCTACGGTGGGGCGGTGGCCACGGCAGTGGTTATCACGACCCGAACCAGCAGCAGCAGCACGGCCAATATGGACAGCAGCAGCAATACGGCGGTTATCCGCAGCAGCAGCAAGGAGCCTACCCTCCTCAGCAGGGCTACGGCCATGATCAGGTTTGTTTTTCCTTAATTTCCAAGTCTTTTCTTGTTTCTTTGGTAATTTGGCATATGAAATGTTATCATCACTTTTGCTGCCCCACCAAGCTATCTATGAGTATTTCCAATACCACATGTGAAAAAGCAAGAGAGCGAATATTGATCACGCTATAAACCTCCCCACAAAAATAAACCCAAGCCCGGATTCTCTCGGCTTGCACTTTTGTTATTTATGCGAAATTCCTTTTTTTTTTTTTTTAAACGAATATGGCTAATATATTTCTTCCCCCACTATACAGTACCAGCAACAGCAGCAGTACGGCGGATACCCCCCGCAGGGCCACTCGCCCGCACCCGGCGGCTATCCTAGCCCGTACCAGTCACCACCCCCTCACGGCCAATACGCCTCCCCGCCGCCGCAAGGTGGCTACGACCCCAACCGCGGCGCCCACGACCCGTACGCCCAGCAGCAGCCGGGTTACGGTGGTCAACCCCCGCACGGCGCTGCCCCGCCTTACGGCCAAGATCCCAACAACCCCACCGCCCAACCCTACGACCCCAACGCACCCCGGGAGAGCGCGGGCTCGGTGCTACGCTCCTCGGCGGTGCCGCGGGAGGCTTCGCGGGCCACAAGCTCGGCGGCGGACCGCTGGGTACGCTGGCGGGAGCCATCGGCGGTAGCTTTTTGGCTAATAAGGTCGAGCACGGCCACAAGAAGCACAAGAAGCACAAGAAGGAGAAGAAGTACGGACACAAGAGGAGGGGAAGCGGGAGCAGCTCCAGCTCGAGTTCTTCTTCCGATTAAATCAATTGAAAAACGTAAATAATGGGTATTAACGATTACAAAAATGATGTATATTTTCTTAACGGCAGTTTCTTTTTTTTTTAGTATCCTTTTTTTTTTTTTTTTTCACATTGGTTGGTTGCTTCATTTTTCATTCTACACTCGTTTTTTTTCCGTAATTCCTATTATTCAGTAGTCTTGGAGGACCCATCACAAGTTTTCTCCCTTCTCGTATACGTTATATGAGGCTGTTACGTTTTTAATGACAGAGTGCATTCAATGCATTATCGTAAATAAATACATATATTTTTTTTTTAAAAAAAAAAAAAAAATACACAGAAAAAATTCGAGCTTTTACCTGTAAATCTGTGATAAATTATTTTTGGCAATAGCAGCATTGAACATGTTCGCGATTCGCGGAGGCCGCGCGCCTACAAATCTACATGCATAAAGTCTCCACCTGCAGATGGATGATTTGTCCCTTGCTCAGCGCAATTTTTTTTTTTATTCTTTTCCTTCTTTTTGTTTGCTAGAGAGAAATGCTCGCGATTGGTCTAAACTTCAAGACGAAATTGAAATAAACCCTTAGAATATGCACGGGTTCATATAGGTAATTAATGGAGATGCTTTTTAAAGTATACACCATTATTTTACAGTAGATTGGAGAGGGTTGTTCTTCGACGCTCAGACATTGTGCCAAAAATTTCCCAAAGATCGTGAAGATGAACGAATAGAAAATAGAAGTAGGTGTAAAGTAATGAGCAAACAAGAAAACGTCTTAAGGACAATGCTAGGCCACCTGCTTTTCCTTAGAGCTTTGTACAAGATGCCTTTTTTTTTTTTGGTTTTTCAGAGGTTTTTTTTTATGCTTAATATACAATTTCTTTTTTGTTTTATATAAGCTATTGATAATATACTATATACTGGATGCCACGAGTTTTATTTTTTATATACGCCAGCGGAGCAAGAGACCAAAATGAGTTGAATGGTAGTAGTAGATTATGTACTTTAAATGCGTCTCGTTCACCATCGCCGTCACCATCACCGGCTGGCATCTGTTGATGAAGGCGCCGGAATGCCAGGGTTCGAGCCCGTAGCATGCAGCGCATCGCCCGGCGCACTCCCATTCCCATCCGACACACCCGACGAACCCGGCGCAGGTCGCGAAACGTCAGTTTTCGACTTCGTCCCCGGAGCAGCGCTACCGAGACCTGCCTCTCCCTTCGAGGCGGGAGCCGGATGACTTAGCTCCGATGTCTCCGACTTATCGGCAGGTGCAGCCTTCCCCAGCGAAGACGATGTAGTTTCTGTCGAATTAACCTTCGTCGGTTTCGATTTTGGCGGCGGACTCGTGGCGTCTTTGTCGTGCGTGGTATCCATTGATTCCAGCTTGGCGTCTATTTCGGCTTCTATTTCTTCGTCGGTTTCGGGTTCGCCGTATATTTCGGGGTGCTGGCAAGGTAGAAAGAGGTTAGTTTTTGTATATGGTTGTGGGGATGGTTGTTTGGGAGAGGTGGATACCTTGCGGAAGCAATCTTGCATTGTCCTGTGAAATAAAAGCTTATGTCAGTAAGTTGAACCATTTTGGAATTCGTTGGAGTGGAATATAGCGACGCACTTGAAATGATCTATGCAGTCTATGCCCTTCGGTTCCTCCTTCGAAAAAACGAAGCAGCTAAACGCCTCCCGGAATTCCGTACCGCTGTCACAAAAACCCGTCAGCTTCCATCCTTTTCCTTCGAACCTCAAACTTCAAATCTCATTGCCATACCAAGGTCCATGCGCCATCCCTCCCAAGCACGGGCAGTCCCAATTTATCTCCCCCGTCTCCTCATTAAAGCGCCCTGCTCCTCTGCTTCCTCCTCGATCTGCTCCGGCGACAGCGACTGCGTCAGCTGCTTCTGAGTCTCTGTCTTCTCCGACCGGTCCGCGCCGGCTATCAGCTCATCCGCTTCCTTCTTCGCTTCCGCTATCGAGTCCTTTACGCTGCGCAGCTTCTGCTTTGCTTTCTCCCGGACTTCGTCGACGTCGGTAGCTTTTCTTCTTGGACTAGTTGTACCGGCGGCGCGGATGATAGGTGCGGTTGCCGTTCTGTTTTATGGAGTTCGTAGTTAGCTTTGGAGAGGAATTGGAGGAGAAGGAGTGGGTTTTGTACCGCCGTCGTCGTTGGAGAATATGGAGGATGTGTTGTAGAGGTATATTACGCCGCCGAGCAGGCCTAACCGGAAGATGAACGAGCGGGCACGGTGCCCCACCGTCGGTTTCGCGGATGTGAAGATCGAACGGCGCGGTAGGAGCTGGTAATTGGTCTTGAATGCGGCAGGCGCTTGCCGCCGTAGGATTGATGTTGACGCTGACCGTAGCATTGTGGGTACCAATTGGGGGGTTGTACAATGCACAATTGCAAAGTAGAGGAAATAATTTTGTGCTTCGAGGGTCGTGTGTTGATCGAGGTTTTCGGGTGCTTTGAAATCCGAAGTTCCACTGCAACGGAATTGACGTGCTTTTTTTTTTTTTTTTTTTTTTTACCGTAGGTCACGTGTTAGTACCAATTGAAATTTAAGCTTAATCTTTTTTTTTTTTTTTTTGCAGAGCTTTAGAGCTAGGCTGCGCTTCCGGCGCAGATGAGTCTAAACTTAATTCGATTCTGATCCACCCCTATGTCATCCTTTACGCAAGCGAGATCCAATTCCCGTAGATCTCATTATGGAATTCAATAACCTTTCAGACCTCTTACTCCGTGCCATCTTTCTTTACTTTACGAACCACCATAACTACAATCACCGAGCTCATAGCTTTTTTGTTGCAAGATGGAGAACGTCACAGCTTGGTCGCCTAGCTTTTCCCTACAATTTCGGGAGGGAAAAGATAGGAACTATACGCTTCTCATTCTGAACCGTCCGATACTGGATATGGAAGCCTTTTCGAATGAGCTCTGGAAGCACGGTAAGCAACACAAGCTTCCCTTTCTTTCAAATGAAGCAAAAGGGGTTTCAGATTCTAACATGTTTATAGCTAAACTAAGGATCTGCGCCGACGGCGGTGCTAACCGGCTCTACGATGTTTTCGGCAAAACGCTTGCGGGTGACTTCGTAAGCTTCAACCCTCGACTTTCGCTTTACTTTCTCAAGCCTCTGAAGGTGGGACCGGCAGCTGATTTGGACTATCTTTAAGCTTCCAGACTGCATAGCCGGAGATCTAGACTCCATACGGCCGGACGTGCAGGAGTTTTACAAATCGCATAACGTGCCTATATACCGTGACCCGGACCAATACTCCACAGACTTCACAAAATCGCTACGTTGGATAACAAACAACGAAACCGCAAGCATGCTCGCCGTTTCTCAACCGAAGCTCGACGTAGTCGCGCTAGGTGGCTGGGGCGGCCGCGTAGATCAAGCGTTCGCGTCCGTACAGCAGCTGTACGTCGCCGAGCAGGCCGACGTCCCCGAACAGAGGCGGAAGATATTCCTCGTTACAGAGGAGAGCGTTAGTTTTTTATTATCCCGCGGGAAGAATATTATCGAGACGCCGATGGAGATGTTCGGGCCTACGTGCGGAATTATTCCGGTAGGGGAAGCAGCGGTGATATCGACGGCCGGGTTGGAGTGGGACCTTGATAAAGCGGAGACGAGGTTCGGTGGGATGGTTAGTACGAGTAATCACCTCGCGAGGGATGTTATTGAGGTTCTGACGACGGTGCCGATATTGTTTACCGTTGAGATTAGGAGGATTTCGACCTGATGCGGTGCAACCATTGCGACTTGCGAGTTCAATATACGATAGCTGTATAGCGTTGGAACTGTAAGACTTATACAACACGGACTTTGAGTATATACATATACCACTTATATTGCTTCAATCTCGCAAGGGGGTCAATTTTGCGTATCAAGAAGCTCGTAGCATAGCTTCCCTCGTAGCTCCGCATGATATTCGCCAGCGCGTGCTTATCAGTGGCCTTATCTGCACGCCACTCTACTCGGTTAGAAATTGAACCTCGGCAGATTTGCCCCAAGATTTGGAAGGTGTAAGAGTAGCCAATAAGCCGGTGGAACCTCCCCAAATACCCCTTCACACCCGTCATCCATGAAGATATAAATTCACGAGCCATCGCCGCGGCTTCTCTTCCTCGATCCATCATCTCTATCCGCTCCTCTCTTCTCTCTCCCTGATATCTACGAGTCCACGACCAGGCCTTTCTTTGCATCTCCATCTCTATCCATCCCGCATACCTTTCACTTCTCCTTACACATCACACACAATGGCCGCCGACAGACTGTCCAACCTCCTGAACCACCTGAAGCCGGGTACCTCATCAGGTCTCGCTTCGGTTATATCGAAGAATCCCGATGACATCGTCATCACGTACGTACACTCTAATCATTCGAGCTTATAAGATACTTTGCTAACAAAAATGGTTGTAGTTACGCCGTCCGGACACCCCTGACGAAGGGAATGAAGGGTTCCTTCAAGGATACCGGCCTGGACTACATAATATTCGAGCTCATGAAGGGCGTCCTGGCCAAGTCCAAGATCGATCCCAACCTCGTCGACGACGTCGTCGTGGGAAACTGCGGCGAGCCGTTCATTATGAATAAGCTGCGCGCCGCTATGCTCGCTGCGGGCTTTCCTAATACGACTGCGTTTCATCATGTTAATAGGTTTTGTTCGTCGGGGTTGTTTGCTGTTCAGGATATCGGTCAGACTCCATAAAAAATCTACTCTTTTTTTTCCCGGCAGTGTAGGAGATTTTAGCTAATTATTATTATTATTATTATTTTTAATAGCGAATCAAATCGCCGCCGATCGATCGAGGTCGGCCTCGCGATCGGCGCGGAGAGCATGACCACGAACGCCAAGACCCGCGATGGTCCGAACGTCCACCCGACATCCTCGCCCATCAGAATCCGTCGAGTCGCTCTGGCCGATGCTGCAGACCTCCGAGCAGGTCGGCAAGGAGTTCAACGTCACCCGCGAAGCGCAGGACCGCTTCGCCGCCGAATCCTACGCCCGCGCCGAGCAGGCGCAGCGAAACAACTGGTTCGACGACGAGATCCTCCCCATAACTACAAAAGTCAAGACTCAAGACGGATCGGAAAAGACCGTCACGGTGACGAAAGACGAGGACCGAGGTGGGGTACCACCTTCGAGTCGCTGTCGAAGATTCGTCCCGCGGCGCCGCAGTGGGGTGATAAATCCACCGGCGGTAACAGCTCACAAGTCACCGACGGCGCCGCTGCCGTCTTGCTCATGAAGCGTAGTACCGCGCAGAGGCTCGGACAGCCTATCATCGCCAAGTTCGTCGGCGCTACCGTCATCGGCCTCGCGCCCGTATCATGGGTATTGGACCTCGATCGCGATACGAAGCTGTTGAAGATGTATAACCTTACGAAGGATGAGATCGACCTGTTCGAGATCAACGAGGCGTTCGCGTCTATGGCGGTGTACTGCGTTGAGAAGTTGGGGTTGGATCACGCGAAGGTTAACGCCCGCGGCGGCGCGATAGCGCTAGGTCACCCCTTGGAGCGACGGGCGCTAGGCAGATTGTTACTGGTTTGTCGGAGCTGAGACGCAGGGGAAGCGTGTGCTGTTGACGTCGATGTAAGTGACTTCATTCTATAATAACGATCTATTTAGGGGATATATACTAACTTTTACTCTTTTTATAGGTGCGTCGGAGGCGGACAAGGCATGGCTAGTCTTGTCATTCGGGAAGATTAAAAAAAGGTTTTATTCACGGAAATCGGTGACCCATGGAGGGCACCTTCTGCACAGGGCAGGAGTTCCCCGTCGTCTTATGACAGGGGCAGCATATAGGATACCATATCTACCAAATGTTAGGCGGAGCGATTTTTATCACAATTTTCTTTAGCTGCTGTATATTAGCTTTGTGCTTTTGGTATTCAAAAATACACGCTCGCATTATTATATTTGGCCGGTCCTTCCTTTCGGCCTTTGTTTTGAACGAGTTGAACGGTGAATAATATGATCCGCATTGCATCCATGCAAATCTCAATTGGTTCTAATGGATGTCCTCGGAAACTATATGCGTCCTCTACCAGTATACTACCCTATAGGCCTACGTCAATAGTGAATATAATAGAGGTGATTTGAAAAACTCCAACCAGATATATTAAGAACAGGTCACTTCAATTGAATTGAATTGATATATAGAGGATGAACGAACTAATCAAAACCGAATCGCTAATATAATCTCTGGCCCCTCACATATATAGCGCCAAATCTGCCATTATTCAGCTCCCGTATCAGCCTCAACGGTATATGCATGTACAGTACTTCCCTTCCAACTAGCTGGCCAAATATCATAATACCCGGAATCATTCACTATGCCTCCGGAATCGTGAATCTCTAATCGATGTACATATATCGCAACAGATAGATCTTATGAACAATAGTAAGTAATTGTGAATAACGATAATATATGATTATTACTGGGTACATTGGGAGTGCATGTATGTGTACTATGACGTACAATCTAAGAAGAAGAAGAGAAAAAAAAAAAAAAGAAAGAAAAAAAAAAAAAAAAAAAAAACACCCGGGGGCGCGGCGCGTGGGGTTGAAGGTTGAAACTCTCTTTTTTAACCCGATTGAACGAAAAGATGGGCGGATCTATGTACTAACTAGCTAGTAATAAGTGTAATCTTCTGGCAATTACTCTTCTACTCACAAGAACCAGCCCACCAAAATTGGAAAACCTGAACCCTTAACCTTGTTGAATGGGTAGGGGAACTCCTACGAGAATAATCCTAGATCATCTTCCTCCTGCCACTACTACCAGGCACCAGGGAGGTCAGCAGTGCATAAAACCCTTGGAAACCAACTGTCTCACGCTCAAAAGGTTTTTTTTTCTCTTCTCTTCTTCGTTCTTCTCCATCTCACTTTTCTTCACGATCCTCGCGATCTTAGGTTTCCTCCCTTACTTTCTAGCTCGAAAAATACTAGGAGTGTTTTTTCGACTTATATGCATTCCTGACATAGGCAGACTTCGGGGCCCGCTTCTTTTAACCCGAGGCCGGCAGAGCCTTTATTGCTTTTTGGAACCCACCTGCGGGGGGGACCGGACGATTCTGAAGTACAAAGGTACAAAGCACTGCTCCAAAATCAGCATCTTTGGCTTACACTTCCACGAGGATATATCGATAGACGCCAAGAAAAGCCGGTATCACCATGTCCTCCCTTCGCCGTCCGGGTCGGGAAAGGGACGTTCCCGAAGGAGCCCAACCTCCTAACCTCCCTCCTCCGCAACCCAACCCCTCACGAAGGCCCCTGCGACCACGGCACTTTTTCCCCCCGCGCCAACTCCCCCTCCATAGGCCGCGGCCCGTCCCCGACCGAATCCTCCAGCAGCAGAGCCACGGGTTCGAGGGGGGTAGCCTACGGCACCGTCCCGACGACAACGGCTCCGAGCACTCCTTCGCCATCGCCATCCGCGAGAACAGCTCCGCCGCCCGACGGAAGAAAACGGCAAAGCAGCTCGCGGAGGAGAGCGGAGTGAAACACTGGTGGTTGGTGTATCTGAGCTATTATATTCCTAGCATAACGTGGGTGTCGCAGTACAAGCTGGATTACTTACCGGGGATCTGATAGCGGGTATTACGATGGCGTCGGTGTACGTTCCCATGGCGCTGTCGTTGGCGTCGAATCTGGCGCACGTTCCGCCGGTACAAGGATTGTACGCGTTCGCGATAAACCCGTTTATTTATGCGCTGCTGGGGAGCACGACGCAGATGGTTATCGGACCCGAAGCGGCGGGGAGTTTACTCGTGGAGAAGCGGTGCGGTTGTCGATTAATAGGGGACTACGCATGAGGATGATATGCATAAGAATGCGCTGCTGGGTGGGATCGTTACGTCTATTGCTGGTGCTATTGTTTTCGCGTCGGGGATTGTTAGGTTGGGATTTTTGGAGAGTGTGCTGAGTCGGGCTTTGCTGCGCGGTTTCCTGTCGGCGTTGGGTTTCGTTATTACGGTGGACCAGTTGATTCCGGAATTGGGATTAGATGCGCGGGCGAAGAAAGCGAAAGTGAAGCACGGTTCGCCGGTGCAGAAGATCATTTTTATGGTGCAGAACCTACCGAAGGCGCACCTTCTCACGGCAATCGTCTCGATTATCGCGGTGACGATAATCATGGTGTTCAAGAAGTTCAAGGCTAGAGTGCAGAAGCGGCACAACTGGGTCGTCTTCATCCCCGACAGGTTCCTCGTCGTCGTCCTCTCCGCCGTCTTCGCGTACGTCTTCGACTGGCCGAGCATGGTCTCGAGATCCTCGGACCGGTATCTTCGGGAAAATTCACGATACAGTTTCCGTACACGCAGAGTAACCTGCCGAAGATACGGGAGGTGCTGCCGACGTCGTTCCTCATTTCGGTGTTGGGGTTCTTTGAGAGCGTTATTGCGGCGAAGAGCTTGGGTACGTCGGATGTCAACTTCAGCGGGAATAGGGAGTTATGTGCGCTCGGTGTGGCGAACGTATTTGGCGGGTTGGCGTGCGCTTTGCCGGCGTTTGGTGGGTACGGTAGGAGTAAGCTCAACGTATCTACGGGTGGTAGGACGCCAATGAGCAGCGTGATCCTGAGCGCGCTCACGGTCTTATGCATAATATGGCTTCTGCCGTTCTTCAAATTCATACCCGTACGTAATCTCCCCTCCCAATCCATCAATTAAAGATAAATCTAACACGGTAGTACAGAAATGCGTCCTCTGCGCTATGATAACCTCCGTCGCCTTCTCCCTCCTCGAAGAAGCACCCTCCGACATTTCATTTTTCATCCGCATCCGCTCCGTCCCGACCTCATAATGATGTTCCTCGTCTTCCTCCTCACGATCTTCTACTCCTCGAACTCGGCATCGCTGCCGGCGTCGGGTTATCGGTAGTACAGATTCTCCGCCACTCTACCCGCTCGCGTATTTCCATTCTTGACTTGTTCCGCCGGATAATAACCAACCGCTCCACTTTAAATCCGCCGAAGACTTCCCCGAAGAGATCGTTCACGTCGAGGGCTGTTTGATCGTTAAAATACCCGAACCTCTAACGTTCGCTAACGCCGGCGATCTAAAGAACCGACTTAGAAGGCTAGAAATATACGGAACGCTAGATGCGCATCCTTCGATGCCGAGATTACGCGCGGATGAACATAATAGGAACGTTATTTTGACTTTCATGGGGTAACGTCGATGGATGGGAGCGGTGTGCAGACGTTGAAGGAGATTGTGGCGAATTATAGGAGTAGGGATGTTAGGGTTTTCTTTTCGAGGGGCCGAAGGTTGGGGGCCAGGTTTGGATGTTGATGGAGAGGGCGGGGATTATGGATGATGTTGGGGGCGTGGGAGGTTTTTGCCGGGATTGAGGATGCGCTTAGGGAGACGGAGGTGGTGGGGGAGGTTGGGGACCAAGTTCGGGGAGGTCGCCGCCCGTGTAAGATGAGAGAGTGGTGGGGGTGGGGTGTAGATGGTGATTTGTAGATGAGTGGGGAGTATTTGTTAGTTGATATTAAGGTTATAGATGAGCCATTGCATTAGTTGCATTTGTTCCTAGATAGCGCAGGAGATCAGTGGCTTTAGGACGACTTTGGCATAAAGATACCAATGCTAGTTGATGAATTTTGAATTTCTGCGTATTCCAATGCACCTTTCTTTTTTTTTCTTTTTTTTTTTAACAGTAACTTGTGTAATTTACGTTTTTCTACCGCTACAATTTTTGTTGCTCAGCGTTCCATCGAAATAAAATATCACAACCAAATTCGCAAACATTATATCAAACAACTACTAAGCAAAGTATTTATCAGCAAATCCACGCGTATGGCAGGAAGACTACTATTATTTTGAAAAACTAGCCAGTCTATCCTGCGTAACCTTTAGATAACACTTCCCGCAGTGACAAGATGGCACTCATGCAACAACCATTTCGTATTAAAAGCTCCGGTTTGTTACGTCAAGTAAAAACATATACGATTAATCGATCCAAGTGAAACGTATCTCTCCCGATCATACGCCTAATTTCAGTAAGAAGTAGGCCTGTGATGTAGGAAGAGCATAAAAGCAATACCTACGAAAAGGTTATTCAACGTCGATATGGGCAGAATCGATAGTTACGTAACTATCGCAATAACACCCACCACACGATCGATTTGGGAAAACTCGATATCAGGAAGGGTCCGATCCGTGCACGATACATGGCTTAAATCCTGGACGCTCGCCAATGCATTCATTCGTTAATTGACCCGCGGGCAAAAAGCCTGCCGAAACATAAGCAGCTATCCCTCATGCCAGGCATCGTTGGATACAATAAAACATTTAACCGACATATTGACGAGCAGGATAAAAAAGAAGGCAGTGCAGGTGCGAGCGGTTGGGGAACTATACATCAAGCTTATCCGAAATCGAGACCGATCTTCTGATAACTGGTTCCGCCTTAAGTTGATCTAACCCGGCCATAATCGACATTCTTAGAGGTAGCTGGAGCCTGAATACTGATATGGCCACCACTTCCATATAGTAGAAGACCAAACTATGTAAACGTTTCTCGCAAGGAACGACACCGAGCTGATAGGCCCTCGGAGACTTTGCGCGTGTTAGAAACTTGTAGAAAAAAAAACCCACATTTCCATTCTCCCCATTTCTCTGTAACCCCTCAACATAAATGTGAAAGGGTCTAGTAATTTCGCGAAGTCACAAATCCTGGCCGATAGGACACTTCAAGCATCGAAATGCCAGGTAGATAACACTACTAGGGAGTTACTCGTCAAATGGCATACTAAAATGTCTATCTACAAAGCATACAGGTCCATCCAAAGACCGAAAGCCCCGGGTCGCATATCCATGGGACCTTAAACTGGGAAGTTCAACTTTCGACGATATAGCCTTTACAAGGATCCAGTTAGATCTCATAAGTGTAGGATGAGAGTACGGCTGGCGATATAGGGGAGTATGATAAGGTCTCGGCTACTCGCCAAGCAACATCTCATATCTTCAAAAAAAAAAAAACTGATGGTTGGCCTATTCCATACAGTTCCGAACGTGGCGACAGGCATCGAATTACAGAAATAGTTTGTGGAAGTACTGTAACAGAATTGCAGCGACCCCGACATAAATCAACGAGTACTCGGTTCAGCAGGCACTCGGACACGAAACAGTGTAAGTCACTGCTCAAACCGAGAGATTGATAAACGACCATAATAGACAACCGAACCCGCCCCGGATTGATGCGAGAATTAGATTAGTGGTTTAGCTCGAATGGGCCGCCTCAAAAACACTTTGTATCAAACATGAGGCTAAATAAGCCCAAGGGCATATGCAGTTTAATTCTTCTTTGGATTGATGAAGCGATCGCCCTATACACTAACATCGACAGAATGCCCCCGACTGCATAGGGTAGTATGGGATGAAAGCATGCTTTGAGGCTGTGTTAATGACGAGTTTTCGGCTGCTCGCACCGATAACGACCTATTATATCCTTCTACAAGACCGATATTCGTCATCCTTCCATACTGTTCTAAGCATGGAGCAAGTAATAGAGTTATAGAAGTTATTGGTAGAAGTGCCGCGACGGAATTGCACCACCCCGGGAAAAGGTCAAGGGATACCAGAAACTGAAGGCTTTAGAATATGGCCTCGGTGTAACTAACAAGCAAACCTAGCGGATCGTAAATAAGTACGGATGTGCAGCAAACAGACCATATGAGGCTTTAGGTTGGTAGATTAGGTTCAGGGGTACCTCATACTACACTTGGTATTAGTAGGCTTCGAAAGACCCGCTACAGCTCATACGCAGGTCAATTATTCTTTAGATCGATATAACGAGTAGACTGCCATAATAATATCGACAGATCACTTGAAATACAAGAGGGAAAGAAGCCAAAGGGCGTACTATCGGTGCTTGATAGCGAAATACAAAGTAACAGGAAAAAGCCAATTGAGATATTAATCCAGGCTGGTTCGTGAGATCATTAGCAGCCGAAAATCGAAAACGTAGGCCCCGCATAACACCAATTCTCTAACGACTCGTTACTGCATTCAATAGCCCCCAAGGTATAGCATATATCTACCACAAGCTGATATTACAGAATGAGACCTAGAAACATTCCGTTAAGAGGAAATTTGACATGATTGATGGCTTAAAGAAAAAACTGTGCCCTCGAGACACTCCTACAAGATAAAGCCTTCGTCATATTTACATTATTTCTAAAGAGGAGCTTCGATCTTTGTTGATAAATTGACCAAAATCATTTAGAATATTTTAATGACCGCCGGAAGGCTGTTCCATACTCGACGAGGCTAAGCAGACGGAGAAAGGTACGGATAATTATCGAAGGGAGAACAAGTTGGACAGCACGTCGTAGCAGAAAAAGACGAGATTATCGTGGAGGACCACGATAACCTACCTCTGAGACTGCAGTACCTAGAGCAAACGATTTCGAGACAACCCGATAGAGCTTTCCCAGCTTCCACTTTACATTCAGCTCGGGGCAAGAGAGAGGGGGATAAAGAGAGAGGCGGCAATACATTTAGCGAACTATTCCATAAAACGATAAGATTAAGGCACGAGCGATCAAAGGGCTGGTGCAGGCGTTTCTCATAACGCAACGTCTACAGAGCCCCGCGTTGTTCAGGCTTGTGAAAGGTGAAGAGGGATCAAAATAAAAAAGGGGGACAGTTACATAACTTTGAAGTATTTTCCGTCTTCTATAACAAAACGACGGCTTTCCTGGCAACGTGAAGTTAGCACTAAACGACCGCAACCTCGCATAGAGATTCTATCCGAAGGATATTTCTCCTCATAAGTGAGCCTATTCCTAGGAAAGTCTCTTCAGATAAAACCTCGAACGTATTCATAACACCTTTGGAAGGACGTGTCTTATTATCTTGCGGGTTGGATTCCGCGAAACAGGGTTTGGTCTCTGTTGGAAGCATATTCTACGCTCAGTCGTGTGGGGAAAGAAGTATCGAAAAAAAGCAGTAGTAGCTGAGTCGCCGTGTTCAGTAGCGCAAGCGAGACCATTTACGATATCGAGAATGGGTTGTTGGGTGACACAAACTACATAAAAGAGTAACCCTAATGCGGACCTGGGCAAATAGCATACTACTCAATCGAATATACGTTTGAAAATCTCGGACCCGCTGCGCTGAGAACAGGAGTTGCGGGTTCTTCAAATTGCCATACGGGAATTGCAACATAGCGAAACTAGATTCTTCGACATCGTAGGAGATTTGCCTTTTCATTATCATCGCATACAGCTTGCCTCCAGCCCGTATGGCTGTGATTCGTATACCTAATCGTGTCGAAATCTCAAAACAAGCCATGGTGGCCAGTCACTAGATTTCATTACGACAATTGCAATTGGAATGCCATATTGCGGCATCTCCATAGCAGTGATTGGCATACGTGAGCGATTTTTAAGTACCCAGGGGACTCTGGAGCGCATCGATACTTTGAAGCTTTTAAAAAGCACACGTGGTAGAGGTTTCGTAGAACCAATCAATTAAACACTAAAGAACCCCAACATCGAGGCTTTTGATATTGACATCTGGCTTATTCATAAGTCTTCGTCAATGTACTTTACCCTTTACAAAAACGCCTAAGTTCAGCGTACTAGGCAGATTTGAAGCCAAGCGTCTATTCGATCACATTATAGAGCCAATCGTCCTCTTCTCCAGCAAGGTCAAGGTCTATATAACTATGTTCAAGAATTTTAGACAACGGCGGTTGATAAGATGCGCTATTGATCTATGTGTATTCTTCCACTACCTACTTATCTCTGGGCCTACTTCACGAGCCACGACCGACTCCGCGGTGGCATAGTGCATTGTGGAATCAAGCATTATTCCTATCATCGACACAAAGGAGGATAATCAAGGCAATTACCTCTAGCGTTATAGACTAGATCTCCCTCAAACATGCTTTCCAGCTTGTCGAGACTCCTCGAAGGAATTAGTTGCGGAAGCCAGGGGGAGATATCCAACATTAATCCGTGTCGATTCTTCGGGCAGGTCACGAAAGAGATTCTTAGTTAAGCAGTCATGACGCAGAAGATGGAATATATTAAAACCGGCGTCTCTTCATCTGCTATCACGATTCCGGAGTGCAAAACGATAAGCAGCAATTCAAAAAGAGCAATCGGCTCACCTATTGTGGCTGGCCTTGGTATAGCGTGATAATCAAAACAACCTATGGATCATTTATAACTACCCCGACCGCGCTAGCACAGCTCGGCACGAAACCATCCGAAACGGCTTTGATATTGGCTCTTAATCGCGCTACGGTATAAACGTCCCAAAAATGGTAATGTCTTTAATAGCATTAGCTACGTAAACTTAAAGCATGTTTACAACGCAAGTAATAATATTCAATTGCTGAAAAGCGTCATAATATATCCTTCCGCGCCCTAAATTTTGTGACGGCGACACAAATTCGAGAAACCGAATATAGTGCATAACAGAGGCTGTGGGCGGTAGCAGAGCCCAAAACATACGAAGCCCAAAGATCCGCCGCGCAGTCAATTGTAATGATACTACTCAATCCACGGACGCGCAGCTCTCAACCGTATAATCCTTTACCCAAACGACGGAATGATATTAACCTTTACCTAGACTTCTCTTTTTGTGATAATCGACTTCTGTATTAAGGACGAATTAGTCGACCTGATCACCCATCGCATAAAGAAGAGATTGGGTTTTACCAGAGAAACGACAAAGTGTGCCGGTCTTCACGAGTACGTCTGGGTCAGAATACGATATATTTACCTAGCATCAATGCCCTTGCCATAGATTAGAATGGCCTACACAGCCAGATGACCCCTACTGAGCAAAGTCCCCCTCGGAAGTTCGAATTGACATTGACCGAAAACGTCATGCGGGATAGAAGACCAGAAGCCTCAGCAGTCTATAATTTTATCAAAGCAACGCAATGGCTTACCCCGAATCAAGCCTTTAGCGATCATTGATAAGTCTCGACCTCGAACTCCGGGTGAAATCTTACGCACATTCTCCCTCTTTAAGAAGCTATTCGATACCTAAGAGATTCCCTTGCGAAAAGCTTCGATTTCCTATGACACATACTAGCAATTCACATCGGCACAGTAAAACCCGTCCCTTGTATAATGCTATTGAGAGCCAATTACAAACAAATCCTCAACGATAGCTTTCAATGGTTTATTACTAACCCGGAACTCAAAAGCACCCATAGTGACGTATACGAACATTGAAACAGTTACTACGTGTATTTTGCGTTCACGATTGGGAGACGCATAATGAGTGAAAATTACAGACGATGGCGAGTTCTTGGATGATAGATTTATGGCTTATCCATTAAACGCACTTTTGCCTTCCTCGCTGTTCCCTATCGGCGATATCTACCATTCCGATAGTAAGGCTTAGTTCGATTGATCAAGTATTCGTGGTTCGTACACGTTACGCTCTAGTACTTGAGTAGAAAATGCTAAGGGCAGGCGGTAATCTCAGCTCTCATTGCTGCTAGAGTTGGAAGGAGCTATCTCGTAATCGGCGTAAACCCTTAGCTGCTTCACCCTAAACATAACGACCTCTTTCTGAGACCAAATTTTTGAATTATTCTGGTATATTAATCTTCCCTATTACTCTCAGAAACACACGAGGAAGGTAACTCACGATCTAGCCTCAAGAAAACCTACAGGATAAAGATTTTAAACCTAGGGTGTATTACTCCAACTCTCACAAGTATGTCTCTTTCCTATGCCCAATATTGCACGGCGAGTGATACAAAGAAGCCTACCAGTAGATTAACCCTCAGAAGAAAAAAAAAATCGATTTCGGAGCCTTCACATACAGACAGACAGGCTTGGTTGATGTGAACGTTTCTTACTAAAGCCTGCTCGCGACCGCGCCACGACGACAACGAGCCAGATACGAGCACATCTCAGAAGGATTGCAATAGAATTATCGATAATGCGCTAGGTTCGCAGCGCCCGTACGATATTATTAGACTTGAGAGCATCAGCAACATAAACCCGCAGAGAGGTCACTTAGCAAACCGAATCCAGCGGGACGTGAATTTTCCACATAAATGTAGTTACAACCCTCAAGAGGAAGAATACTGAACGAAAAGAAACACTGCGAAGTTTCTGGATGTTCCAGCCTTCCCCGAAGAAAGGGATACCAAGGCTCAAAACAATTCTCGAGAAAGCATATCTCTCTATGAACCTTCGAAGTGTCTGGAGATCTTATTTTATCTAGAGAACCTCAGATCACACTCCCAGTGTTTCAACTTAAACCGTTAAAGTATGATGGCATTAATATGGTAATATTAATATGGTAATAGGTAGTGGAGGAGGAGGAGTTAAAGGAGCGGTGCTTGACTATACGTCGTAAGAGAAAGGAGGGCCAGGAAGGTGAGAGAAACCATGTAACTATAGCCAGTCTACGTATTCAAGATGTGAAATGGCCATTAATTTCTATATAAATAAGAAACGTCTTTCTCAGTTACGTGCATTGTCGGCTGTGATCTCCGCTCGGACTTTGAGGTATGCTACTAGATACGAGATAGCTCCGTTATTCGTCACCCCTTTTTTTCCCTCCAAGTTATTTCGATCATGTGACTAGCCGCTCCGGGTGGGGATGATAAGGATGACTAACACGGGCATCGGCCCTCACAAGCTCTTTGCCCTGTTATATCGACATTTCGGTAACAATTTTGTTTTGCTTCCCGAGCCCTTTTTTTTTTTTTGAGTCTACTTACGGATAGATTTTTAACAATAGGGGACCGATACTAAGAAAGTTAGCCATGAATGGATAGTACAAGGAGTGTAAAGGTAAAATATAAGGGAACATCGGAGAGGTGTTCCTAGTATTCGTCCGAGCATCCGCCCAAAATACGCGCTACAACTGGTATCTCTTCGGCTTCTTTTTTTCGACCGAGTTCTTTGATATTTTGCTCCCCCTCTTTCACCTCCTCAACCACAAACTACCGAGCTGGAGGCTCCCGCCAGCCCCGCCGGGCAAGGAAATCGTGCGTCTGCCATTCTAAGCAATTGTACGCCGCCAGCCCACAGGAATTGCACAAGCCTAGACTGGAAGCGGGGCTTATACCACGGCCGTGTATACATATCTTTGATATCCTTAAAAACACGGCACCGCGTGCAGGCGAAGAGGAATGCGCTAGCCCCTATCCTACCCCAGTGCCCCACGTAATTGAAATCTCGATGCCACCGCGCCAAAAAATCAAGATGCTCTGCGTAATCCGTCCAATACCGACGGGCTGGTTTTGGTTTGCCATCTTCATCCGGAGCAGGCTGAGATTTGTGGGTATGGGGTGGAGGAGAAGGGCGTGGAACCGTCTGCATGTGTGTCGCAGGCTCTGGAAATCAGCCTCGAAAAAGAGGTATCTGGATATTCTGAGGACGACTATTGTTGGAGAGTATTGATGTAGGGGCGCTGTTTTTGCTTTCGTGTGGACATTATTATTAAGTACGACTCTTCGTGGCCGGTAATCGGTAGCTAGATAACGATGTTACGTTGATTTAAATCTGGAAGATTAGTTTTATGGAGGGGCATTCCTCGTATAAGTACCTTTTCGTTCTATTCCAATGGCGATAACTATTGTATGTGACTTATGAAATTAGAAGTGTGGAGAAGGTTGCAGAATGCCTATATATCTTGCGGCAATATTTCGCGATCGCGCTGCTCAAACAGGCAACCAATCGCTATGGAATTTCGATGATTTAGGAGAGTGGATACTCGCCTTTCCCCGCAAATCGTCATCTCCAATAAACCGCTATAAACGCCACCAAAAAGATGCAGGTTACTACACCCTTTCTCGCGGGTATACGGAGTAAATCATATAGGATCATTTCGTTGCCGCGCGCCTAACTAGAAATCGGTCCATAAATTCCATGTTAAAGAGATATAAATTTTGGTCAGAACATAAAAGTAAAAAGGCAATATAAAGGATCCTTTGACAATTTTTTTTAGCCATTGTCCTGAGCCGAGCGATTGCTCATATGTAACAGTCGCTGGAAATAGACAACCTTTGTATATCCTGCTCTACACCCTCAACCGCAGCCGATCGGCCCGGCACCCTCCAACCGCGCGTCCTAAGGTAGTCGTGCGCTTGCCACTCCAACCTATGGTAATTGTTCTTCCCGCACTTATTGCACAATCCCAAACCATCTGCCGCAGGCGGATGCCAAGGCCTCGCGTACCGATCCCGGACGTCCCTGAACGCGCGGCACTGCGTGCAGACGAAGAGGCAGTCGCCGGCGCCTATCGCGCACACCAAATCATCGGCCCGATACCCTTCCTCACTTATATCCCGGTACAAACGCGACAGGAAGTCTATATGCTCGGCGTAGTCCTGCTATAGTTTACGGCCTGTGCTCGGCTTGCCCGATGCATCTGGGGAGGGCGTGAAGGTCGGGGGCGGAGGGAGGATGGCGCGGAATCGTGTGCAGGTGACGCGCAGGCTTTGGAAGTCTGCTTCGAGGTAGAGGTATCTGGCTATCGCGAGGATAGGCTCAGGCGGGAGAAGGGTGATGTACGAAGGGTATTTAACCTTTTGTTTCTTCATATTCTAGGCTTTGAAGATTCGTAGCTGGATAACAATGTTAATATGAATGCACAAAAAAATTGTTAAAATGAAGGAGTAGAGTTCGTATTAATACATACCCTTAGTTCTTAAGGAGGATCACCGTCATCGCAATTATACATGACTTCTAGAACAAGAGGAGTGGAGAAGCTCAGCTTGACGATTCTTAGCGGCTTCGAATGTTTCTTAGTATTGGAAGTAGTCTACCAATCACCGTTGGAATTAGACGGCGGAGACTCAAGACCCACCCAGTAAACCTTGAAGTGCTAGTAATTTTCCTTCGCCTTTTTCATGACACATTTATTTATTTAACCCCCACAATTTTTTTTTTGTATTAGAAACCTGTATAAAAAATTCTATACCCATCAACGTAAATGATATCGCGCCAATCTACCAAGACCCCGGTCCGATAATAATATATTGTAGATTTCGTTGACTGCGATGAGGCCGCAACGTAAACGGAAACCTAAATTATACGTCGAGCAACAGATCCAAAAAGCTTCATGATATACCAAAGCGTTATCAAGGAGCTTCTATTACGATATGTTTCGGTAGAATTTAGATAAACAGTTGCGTCAAACGTTGAAACGAGCAAATATCAACATACAGGCCCACTTCATATTGATCAAACGCAGCGAAGGCCTATTTCTGTAGACAACAAGCTACAAGGATCAGGGGGATGCGATAAAGGTTACGATTAAGTACATGAACACTTCTCCATATATATACGACCTCACTAGGTACGTTTTCTACGTCTACTCATTCACATAGGGTGAAATATCTTTGTCTCCGAGGAGCTAAGCTAGGGAGATCAAGAACTGTGCATAATTTGCGAGAGTTCAAACGGCATTATATTTTTAGCTATCGGGAAAGAAATAGGATATAAAACGACCTATAACTCATGTAGTGAAGTCACCACGTCTGACCAAGAGTATTTTTTATCAATGTGCTCCGGAAAGATAGGATTTCATAGACTAAAGAGGACATGCAGATTTTCTAGAGCGCTCTAGCTCTATCTCGAAAAACACGGTCATCTTCACCCAATGAGGCGGTCCGGCTATTGTTCCTACCATTGTATAAGACGTACTTTCGGTCAAAATTGGTAAGCAAAAGATAGAAGTAACCTGTATCTGTCACGGTGAAACACCATATCTCCCTCTTGACCGCTAAGAGATCACCGCGTGGCTGAGAAGAGGAAAGATACTTTACTAGGCGGAGAATAGGCTCATTATATTTGCTTCGCTATGTTACACTTTCTGTTTCCCAGTCCTAAACAGCAACATCTCAAAGCACAGCGTGATAAACATAATGCACTTTCAGGATAATTTCCTCATGAAGTTTGAAATTATGCACAGTTTTCAGCGTATCAGATAGTGTACTAATAACAAACGATTAAGACAACTGTTCATACGAGGCATTCATCAGGATCCTCGCCTTTGACAGAGAAGAGTTATCGAAATTTCCTTTCTATTAATAAAACTGGCTACAAGGGGAATTCACATGATATCTAGCAGCTGGATTATCCAAATGTCAGTAACGCAAAAATAGTACGCATACTCTCTCAGAGAGCTTGTTCCATAAGATTTTGCTAGCGGATGCAGATCGGTTTCTTGCTATACCCCCTTGCTTTAGAAATGAACGGTATCCCTTGCTCCAAGAAATAGGCATAAACACACACCAACGTCTTCGCCACATAGATTGATCAGTCCAAAATCACGGTCAAGATCATAACTTCGATCTTGAACATTACTTCTCCATCCTTGCCTTTGGTACGCCAGGTACGATAGCAGCTGAGTATTAGAATGCCGATGACCTATCGAACCCAGGATATCTTCTACTCATAATTGATCGATGCTTGGAAAACCAAGATGCATCTAATCCCCCACTTCCATACGGAATCCATCTTAAAAAAGGCAAAAGGCTTTTGCATGAATCAACCGGAGAATACTGGTCATTATTTTCCGCTTAGTGATGTAAAGTTAGCCTTCCTACGCGAGGAAAAGCTTATAGACCTATAAGGGCTACCGATATGAATCAAAAGTCCCGCAATTTGAGAATTGGCGTTACAATTGCTTTCATACAGAAAGGCTTCTTGCAGACGATAAGTAGGAATGCAGAAAGGTGTTTCTTAGGCTACAATATGGGTATCGTAACTAGCAAACAACCGATTCGAAGCAACATAACCTTGAATTACTAGGAGTTACTGACCGTGAGATACAATTACTCTAGCGAATCAATTCGGCATGATATGTCCCAACACTTCGCTAAGTGATCTCCGACGTCCCCTTACATCATATAAAGCGCAAACCATTGCTCTAGTACCCGCAAAAATATATCTTGTTAAAGTAACTTTGTTTTTGGTTGCTTAAAGAAAGAAAATCTTCCAATAGTCTGGTAGCTCGAACTTCTAAAGGATAAGGAGTAGAGGACCGGTCCCTCAGGCGGGTCATAAAGCCCGAACTGAAGTGAGACTATTTCGCGAAGTTGCTGCTCGAATAGCTACTCTGAGACGGTTCGCAAGCATGAATAGATGGAATTTTCAGTGCCTTGTTAGGTGGGTTGATATTTCTAGCTAACGAATTTCCTGGCTCCTTTTCAATCGCAACGAACACGATATATTGTATGTCTTCTAGCTTTCGGAGGGAGCTCTGTGACCGCAGTTTCGCGTGTTGCTCATCATATACCAGAATGAAACTTCGGGCAGGGAAAAATAGCAACAAGGATTAAACTAATTACCAATATTGATTTAAAACTTGGAGAGCCTTTCGCACGGAGCTACTATCGATATTATCTTTCTTATGCATGGCTAGACTATTTCTTGCCATACGGCAGGAGGTCGCTTTCATATTGCGAGACCAAATGGCTTTACATAATGAACATTGATATCGAAAGAGGTCACTGTAGTCGTACTCAATAGGGATGCGATAAATTCCGTAGAATACCGCAAAATTGGTGCAAACTTCTTTGGGTTTCTAGCAAGAAAATTACTAGTATAACTAGCTGGTACGTAAACCAATCTTGTCCCCAGCGCGAATTACATAGCTCTGGAGAGTTTAATGCCATTCGAATTCCATGAAAGTAAAGGCCAATATTGTTCTCTAAGCTGAGGAAACTCACCCGCATAGAGCGACCGATGCATCAATTGGTCTACAAGAGTAACCTAAAGCTGGGCCATAAATTCTATTTTTTCCTAAGGGCAAAAGAATTAAGAAAGATTTGCGCGCCCACGCAAAGTAAAGAATTACTCTTATCAATGCTTAAAATTCATAAAACTTTGAATCGGCAGTCCAAACGATAAATCATTTTCAAGTCCTAACAAGATAATGTCAATCCTTCCAAACCTTCAAGCGTATATTCATCGAAGGCGCGTTTTGGAAATATTAGATCATCATATTGAAAACAACAGAAAGAACGATCTCGCAATATTAGGAAGCTTCAAAGACTTTGCTGACGCTTTCGTCAGAGCAGCACGTATTTTGTTCGAGAACACCGTGCGATCTCGATCGTACATATGCGCTTTACCTATACAGACTTGAAAGCTATTAAGCCGGGTTTCTTCGTCGAAGATACTAATCTTCTGAACTTCTGGATTTGAACCTGTATATCCTTGCCCATACTACTTCCACACCAAGGATAATTCTTCCTACTGGCGAGGGAATATATTCAGTCCCCGAGATCTTGACACGTACCGAGCTCTGCACGGACGGAATACATAATCTGTGGCGCTGCTAAGTAGCAGATTGTAGTCCACTTACACCCTTGTCCTTATAAGAAAGCACTGTTATAGGGCGCTAGCGATTATATTCATCGTGTGCCTCAGCAAAGTTATGACCTAGCCTAGGTTTCGATTTTAGGGGAGGTTGGTATCCCTTTTAAAAGCCGCGGAGGCCTAAATCTTATAGAAGAAGAATTTACTCCGTACTTGATTCCTGCAACTGGGTAGCATGGATGAAAGGCAAAAAAAGAAGAAACAACAGATGCTGTAGAATGAGTTCATCTTGAAGGAGAGCTACCACAGATAAATTTATCAACTATGCGATTGTTTCCTCTGGTTTCCTCTTTTATAAAAAATATTTTCAAAAATTCCAGAGGGTCGGTTTAGCCTAGAGGCCTTCTCGAGGAGGTTGTAACCGGGGAAATATAGTTAAAAAGAAAACTCCAAGCAACATTCGACAGACCCTCTCAAGGCCAAGCAATGTTGAAACGAATACTATTTGTTGGCCAACATCTACAATCGCAAATCGATCATATTATCGGCTTACTAGAAATTTACGACGATGATCTTTTTCCGTTCATAGAAACGGACAAGAAATGGCCTTTGCTCAGAGAGAGCGCCCCCAACGCTTGAGCTTTATGACAAAGATCAATACTGCCGATATCCAACGAATGCTTTCAATACGCGTAGGATGGTATTGTATTTCTTCGTAGCGTAAACCAACTCTAAAATCTCTTCCGAGCTTGTCATTGATTTAAGACACACCTGGAGCGCAACTGGATACGGAAACGAATTATAGAGGGGTAGATTTTCGAAATATGAACTGATCTCTATGAAAGCAAAATAATTGCTCGGATTGTAGGTCTAATGACACTTCTGGTGCGTTTAACGAGACATAAGTCCCATGCCGCCATGACCACACCGGGTACTCTTGAAACATGAAAAAAATTGAAGGAGAAACGAGACCACGTACCACGATAAGAGAGGCCTCTGATCTTGTCCGCATTTAGGCGAAGTTTCACGATATTGGAAGAACTGCCTCGTCAAGAGATAGCATTGAGCTTTTGATCACAAGAATATTAAGAGCACGGGAGATAAGTACAAACTAATACCGCATCCTAAAATTTCTCCTGTCTTAAAACTGAAGGGATATGGCGAAGACGAACCGGATAACGAAAGATAAGCCTTGAGAAATACAGTATCTTCAGAATTACTGGGAAAATGAAAAGCCTCGAAGCATACTCGAGCCAGACAGAGATCCTCTTATGCAATATCTCCAACCAACGCTATCGAAAACCACGGGATGAGTAAAGGGTTCCAAAATTTCGCAATGGTAAGACGAACAGTGCGGATCGGGAAAGATATTGGGCCTCAGCGCCGCCACTCGAGTAATAGCTTGAGAAACTTCAATAGATTTTGTACGAACTCTATTTAACCATTTTAACGATGGAAGAAAAAGGAAATGTTTAGTAACGGCACTTAAAAGAACCCAAAATAAATAATAATATAAAATAAGTCTTCGACTTCGAAAGAGCGGGGTTATAACGTCAATTACGAGCCCGTACTCTACTGTTGCCATGTTTTATTCCAATTTTAGCTTTCCCGAAGGAAATTGTGACCAAGGAAGATAAAAAACTATACTCCCTTGCATGGTCTGCCAGCCGTCATCAAAACGATAACTATTAATGAAGGAACACCAACCCGATATGCTATTGCGAAAGAAAAGACGAAACAAGGACGATAACTTCCAAGTATGTTTATCGCTGTCAGAAAGCCATCCATAACGGCCTTGGGATAGGAAGCTTAGTGTCCATTTCAAAATCCCGCGGCAAACTCTAAGCAATATTAAGTAGAAACAAACAAGCGCCAACGCTGGCCCGTCCATATCGAAACAAACTTCCCCTGGCGTATAACTTACCGAGGCAAGGGTGAAATCACTAAGCGATAATTTTAAAGTGAAGTAGAAGACGACGTTGGGAAAAGTATAAGTATCCTTGTCCCCCAAGTCATAATAGATCGTAAAGGTATGCCAGATGACGTACTATTTTAACGTTGTACATTAGTTCAAGGTCTCCACGAATGCGGATTATAAATAAAGAAGTCGAGAAGTAAGAATACATCTGATAATTTCTACAAACGAGTTCCCGCGACGTCACGCATAAGTGGCACGCCACGCAGATCCATTCAGATGAAAGCTGTGGTATAACAACGTTAAAAGATCTACTCAGTCCTGATATTTAACTTGGGAAGGCGCAAATTAACTGTGGAGTTTCGCAACTGATAAAATGCCTCTGAAGGGAAAGATTTAGGTATTCACCCCTAAGGAGACTTAGAGATGATTCTCTGTAGTGAGTAAACGCTAAGCGTGGCCCGCGTATTCCGAAGTGAGAAGATCCAGCATGACGTCCAGTAAGAACCAAAGGAGCAGGGATCTACGATAGAAACTACATCAGGTTCGGCTTCAAAAGTGGAACTAAACACCATACATGTGTCGATGAAAATGAATGGAATAGATATCCCGATGATTCTGTAGACAATGTTCTCGAAGCTAATTGATGTTGTATTGAAAAAAAAAAAAAAATAGAAATAAAAGAAGCTCTCGGTTCTAGCTAGGTATTTTACCATCGATCAGAAACTTAATATCAGTTAGCAATGCAGTTCTTTTTCTTCCTTAGCCGACGACAGCACTTACTCGATAGCCCACCCAATGTAGAATTGTTCTATCTGTCTTTCGTATAATGTAGCCAAATAAAAAAGCTCATATGAGAAGATTCGGATCACTGATACTAACGCCAAAGTAGGGAGAACCACGGGAAGAGATGCGGCAATCCTTATAAGATTTCTGACCGGAATATTCCATTTTTATACAATCCAAAGCGGTATCCTCCTCTCCCAGTATTCATAATACTCAAGAACCACTTCACGCACTTGCTTATTACGGCGATCAAGCCCCTCCCAACATGTGTAAAGTTTTCAATGCTTATCAGTCTAATTTTGATAGGATTGGACCACCACCTTTGGCTTCCGCAGCTATTCATAAATACTTCTCGTGAAATATTGGATCGGAAGGAAAGCGACAGGATATGCTCCAGTGTATCTACGTTTCTAAGCTTCGCTTCAACTCTCACCACAGGATAATGTCTCTTCCATCCGATGTGATCAATAATGCAACTTCTGCCCGTCGGCTTCCAAGCTCGTAAGATATCAAATTAAGAGATGATTGCGTTGGAGTAAAATCCTTGATCTTAAGATACGCTCGACTGGACGTATACTTCCCCGCTGTGCGAATAAGGTTAAGGATAATGGCATGCATTCTAGTCATTAAGCACTCAAAAACTAATCCGGGTTCTTCAAGGGCGATACTTATCTTGCCTCAAGGTCAGAAACAACTCACCCATAGATAAAGGGAAAAAATGCGGCGTTTTGATATCGAAATTTTCGATTGACAAGACACGATAAACAGAGTAGCTGCAGTTGCGTAATTGTAGACTCTGAAGAAACGTAGAAAGCCGATACATGCGTTTCGCCCGAGGTTCTATGGGGATATCAAGCGTGCTCTTGAGGTGGGGCATAATGCCATAACCACGTATATTCCATCCCGATGATATGCCTCTCGCCACTTGGATTTGCTGTCGTAAATCACTGCCAAAATGAGGAGAATTGCTACGATATTACTCAATTCCAAGTTACAGAAAACATGAGGAACACGCGCTTTAGCGAAGCACCTACTGTATCCTCTTTTAAGCTTACAAGTTCGGAGAAAGCGGATATGTTGCACGAATTTGCTAGGAACCCAACTACGCGTGAGATGAGTTCATTAGCAGTAATGTTATATAGACTACGCATATTTCACAGCCGCGATATTTACCTGGCTCTGGCAGAATAGCTCGATCATAAATGCAGACATCACTCCGCCGCTCTGACAAAGCACAATCCTGTCAGCCGGCTAAGCTACGATAAACAGACGATTGAACTACGGACAAGACGTGGATGATATATAATTGAGCTGAGGATTATAGCGATCGCGATACCAACCGCGTGCTTGCGTTGAAGGATGACGCCATCCGTTATGCCGGTTTTTAACCATGATATTTACCCCGACATTCGGATCCGCTCCCGGTTACCACGGCCATAAATGATGCGTCCCGGAAGATATTTGATTAATTCAGTACTCTTACGATATTACACCGTGCAGAACCCGAACCGCGATAGTCGCACAAATCCAATAAATCCGTTCACTGTGATTGCTTCTAACAGACGAGCAGCTAGAGAACCGATTCATATTACCCGCGGAACCATCTTCATTCCATCCGCACATTTGAGGTTGAGGATTTCGCCACGCGACAGCATCATCTTCATCCCATAAATTACGCATATTTTGTTGATCGACGTGCTACGATCCCGCCATAGGTGCGGAGATAATACGACGCCGCGACAATACGCGATTCGACCACTCCCAGCCGTATGAGGACGAGACGGATACATGCTATACCAATCCAAATTCTACTGTAAGACCAACCGCACGTTTTAGGAGAAAAAGGTTAATGTCATGCATGGGGAAAACCAACCCACAGCTCATAAATCAGGTACATTTTTTGATTTTTCGATCCGGTTCGATACGCCTCCAACACAATCGAGTAGACCATAAGATGCCGGCCAAAGGATCCAGATTATTTCGACTATTATAAACGTGTTAAATTCATCAAAGCGCGACCATTTTGTTCCATAGCGCCTCTTAATCGGAGCAGGCTAAAAAAAAAAAGGCATACGTTATTAGAAGGAGAGATTTCTCGCGGTACCAACCGCACGCTGATAGCAGATAATATTATAAGTTGCCTACTCACGATAACGGCATGATCTCGCCATTTGGATCTTGTTAGTATAAACTCGTGGCGTAAGTGTCGGAAAGGTGGGACTTCCCGTAATACAAAATCCCGACTGCGGCAGGTGATAAATGTAGAATTTATTCAACCAGCAAGTATTGACTCCCGATAGCCCTGTTTTAGACGCCTGGGGGTGCTGGAGAAACCGATGATACCAGTAATTTAGCAAAGTAGTCTGTCTACTGAGATAACCACCCTACCCAAGATTTTAGTGTTAGGTTTTATCTCGCTACTTGAGTAGATGCGATTCGGTTTGAACCCGCGATAAAATGAGGACAGAAGAGGGTAGCGTACAATCTCTGAAGCTGCGATCGCCATCGGCGATAAGCGCGCTCATTAACTAAATTAGTCACTACTGTTTGTCTTATAGTTTCTTTCACTATGAAGAGGCAACATGCATTTTATCGAAGGAAATAATTCTCCTAAATACCACCCGCGCACTCGAAGCGGAGGCTTTCTCGTACGCCATGAACATTCCAATATGCCGACATGTAAATCCCTCCCCCTATTGTCCTACTTCTCTCCTTGGAAGGTACAAGAGATCCATAGATGTAATTTAGCGACGTATTCGTCGGTGCACCGAGATATTAGCCGAGTGTTTGTGAACGATATTGATATTTAGTATTGCGCAAGCTCAAAGCCGATATTTTATCTCGCTGCTTAGATCTTATTGGATCTATTCGTCCTTGATATAAGTGAAGTACCCTGGTATCGCCATGATACACAACTTTACAAGCACCAACCCGTTATAACGGCGCCAACCAATCAAATTGATAACCGCTTCTCCGATAACTCCTCCTAGACCGAGGTTACGGAGATAGATAAATTTTATCAAGCGGAAGAGCCTTTGGATACTAACCGCGTCGCGGGAATTAGACGTTGCTGCCATACGCCATGACGATACGTACCAATGCTACCCAGTTTGGATAAAGCCTAAAATTTCGGCGGTAACGAAAAACCATATACACCCTCGATGCGTACAAAATATGGATCCCAAGGGTAGGAAACGATATAGAACTACAATTAAGCCAACGCAGCGATGCTAACTTACGATAAGCTTATCTCAAAAACGATGGTCCAGAAAAACTATGTATATTTATTTGGCTGAATTAAGGCGGCCTACGGTGAGACGACAAACCCGCTTTCAAAAGGTGTGGCTGGTGTAACATAGCAAAGGATCTATTGTGTTTATTAAAACTGCAGCGAACATACAGTGTTACAATTTCTATCAGAGCCCATGCCTGCGTTCCATGAGAGCAGAGGGCGCTTACTAGCTAGAAGCTTATACTGATGTATAGATCCCCCCCCCCTCTTTCTTACTTGAGATGAATACGATAAGGTTTCAGCTGTACGAGTCTCAGTTGCGGCAGAGAAAAACTATAAAACGTAACGGATCAACGCCACTGCTACGACTGCTTGATAGATCCCTTTAGAGGAAGAACAAGGGGATACAACCACGTAATTCATCAAAGTAGTCGGTCTACTGAGACACCACCTGCCCATCCGCGTGAAGAGATAAATAGCATGCATCACGAAACTTCGCGTGCCATAGATTACGTACATCCCTCGATTTCCCGATACGATCTGGTACAACACCGCGATAAACGAAAGAAGAATACGGAATCAGCATAGCACACAATCCCGACTACCAGGACAACGATACACATGCCATCAGATGAGAACCGGTTACCGTCTCTCACGTTAATTCTTCCGAAGAGAAGTGGTAAAACATGGATAATGTTACTAAAAGGACCTTTGTTCTGCCATATACCGAACGCTCGCTTGGAACTAAAATATGACGCGAGACCTCATGCGGGTATTTATCATAGCCCCACGTCGTTACTCGGGTCTAATTTCGTACGGACTCCACAATAAGCGCGGAAGCAGCATACATTAACGACGTGTACACAATATTAACTACGCTATCCGAAAAGGGTAAAAAAATGTAATCAATCAAAACCGACCGTACCACCTTCAGATAGAGCCTTCCAGAGGGAGGACCAGGACCCATATACATTTCATCTAGCTCAGGAGCCGTATACTATACTACAAAATTAGCACCTGACCCTTTACGAAGGTCTCCATAGCAAAGTTTTAGTTCCATTAAATAAAGAAACAAGCCAAAGGATAGTGGTTTTGCAACTCCCATTAAAATATGGCCTTTCAAGTATTATAAGAAGGGAGAGACAGAAATTTCATCATCCCGGATAGTGCTATCATCACACATCCCCCAGTTTATAACGGATTTGCCTCCAGGCGTGGTGGCACGAAGGTAAGTCTCGGTCCTTTTCCTTCGATCCCTTTCCGCCGCGCTGCAACCGGCATACGAACGACATTAATACAGGAGCGCCCCGCTTGATACGTTTGTAGAAATTCTCATTGCGAATATCCTCGGCGGTAACGAAAACCGATGTTTTCCCGACGCCCGCCGAAGCCCATGATAGACATGAAACTCGATGGCATCGATGAATAGTTTCTGTTTCGCTCGGAGAAATTTCAGATGGCAGCTTACGGGGTATTCTAGCTTCGTTCAAGAGAAGTTATATCTTTTTCAGGGGCACGGCGCCGAAATTCACAATCTCTCATAAAAAGTCCCAGCAATGGAGGTTTTTTATTATATATTCTCAAAGTTAGAATACATGCAAGTCCTCTAATCCGCGACCGCATGTCTCATAGCGAATGTCTTTCTCGAGGTGAAAAGGATAACTTCACACGTTATTGGTATTACTGGCTCCAAACAAACACTAACCATCCTATTCCTTCTCCTGATGATAGTGTAATTGTTTATAGCAGACTTACTTTTTGCTTTTAAAGTCTTCGGAAGCGCAGCGATAACGGATAGACTATCAGTATTCAGAAAGCAGGATTAATGTATACCAAATTATCGATTTAGTACGGAGGAACGAAGGACCAGCGATAAGTTCTTATGGCTTTAGGATTACTCAAAGCGTCACAGCTCACGCATATGCAGCGTATTTGATCCGGTACCGCCTGTGGTATAAATTTCTTTATTACTTATTCCTCACTGTCTTCTTATAATCCAACTCGAGGACTTTTTTTACAAAACGTCGTACGCTTCTGCAGATAGGTAGCGTCGACCAGTTTGTATAAGACATCAATGCAGAACGCCGGTCCATAAGCCACAGGAAACAATTTCTCATGAGCACAGGGACCCCAAAGGAGCATAAGTGTACTAGTTGCAAACGGAGTGTACCATAAACTTAAGCCTGCCCGGCTCCGGCAGATAGTATCAATTTCCTCGACGCAAGTCCTGCTGCTATAGCGTACACGATCCTCCTAGGTATCCTCAGGAGAGTTCATATGGATTTTTTTTTTTTTCGAAGACACGACGGCGGATTCAGCTTCGACTTTTCCAAGGTCTCATAGAAAATTCACAGCAATTGCGATATCTAAACATATTTTGAAGAAGAAAAACACAGCGGCGTTCGTGAATCACCTATAAACTATGCATCTTAGGGGAAATGTGTGGAACTTCCGAGACGCAACTTCGGACATAGGTATCGACTAGCGACGCATACATCCTTTTTACCATGGGAGAGCTTTTCATAAGGGTTAGCTTCTTTGCATGATAGTCAGTTGATTAACCTTTAGCCCGCCTTTTGCTCTCGGAGTACATTATAAGCAAGAACGAAAAGCCAGAGAAAGGACAAGAGAGGAAACATGAGAGTAAAGACAAACAACAACATTGATTTGGTATGGAGAAACCAAAGATTTATAGCAAGATCTTATAGCTATGAAGTAGTTAAACATCACAATTATTCTGGAGGTTTCGCCAGTTCCACCAAGAACATAGGTTCTACTTATCAATTGCTTATTTGAATACATCTCATAATTTATTTAACGTGAGAAATTTTTTTACAAAAGTCGTACTCTTCAATAAATAGGTAGCGTGGACCGGTTCGTATAAGATGTCAGCTCAGAATGCTCCGTCGCCATAAGCTAAAATGAAACACATTTTCCTCATGAGCACGAGAACGTCGCAAGGAAAGGATAAATGCGGTGGAGGCGAACAGAACTTGCAATGCATTCCCACCCCTAAGGATCCACAAATGGTCTTCGCTTCTCTCTCCTATCTCTCCTATAGCATGCTCGAACTTCCGCCTTTGCTCGGGAGTACCTCATATACTTCTAAAAAAAAACAAGCACCGTCATCAGCCCCGTCATAGAAAATCTGAGTAGAGGTGAGCTGCAAACATGCTCCTGAAGATAAAAGCGGAGAAAAACGGGCCCGATTTATAAATCACGTAGAGCAAGGACCGCAACCCTCGAAAGATGCATTAAAAATAGGGATTGAGTGGAATACCTCGCCTCTTTCTAGACGCTGTTACCTGGCAAGATTCCTTCAAAGTTTATAATCGATTGATTTATTTCTTCTCTCTTTTATCTAAGACGCATTGTAATTGCGCAATAGCGAAAGCGAATGATAAGAGAAGAACTATTAAAACGGGGCTCCAAAACGCCCTATAATATTGATTTGGTACGGAGGAATAAAACAGTTGCGGGGAGATCAATTAAGCAATAGAATAGCAAAACATCACAGTTTAGAGATACTCGGCGCTATCAATATAGGACCCTTTTTCGGTTGTTAGTTACTCTTCTTATAGAATCACTTATTTACAGAACCACTTATAAAACAGCGGCGACGGCCTTCGTTTTCCCGTAAAGCGGTGGGAAAAACCCCATTGGATAGTGTATTCAGACTGCATGACATGATCTAAACAATGTTTTATTATAAATCTAGAGTAAGATATAAATCTAAGTTTTACATCTCTAAATCAAAAACCCGAGGATCGTATTACGGTCTAATTGCCATGTTCAGATTCAAACACCGTTCGTATAATGTGTAGAAGTACGAGGTGGTTGTTTTAAAGGTTAGTGAAACATTCCCGAGATAAAACAAAAACAAACGAGCACTAGAACACGTCCCGAGATCAGACAAACGAGAAAAGGCGGAAAAGCTTTAAAGTCCGTACGAAATGTTTAGAAATTTTCTAGTCTAAAAATGTGGTTTTTTTCTTTTTTCTCCTTTTTTTTTAAAAAAAAAAGAAGAAAAAAGAAGCTGGTAACACATCCTTTGAGATTGAACAAACTGAAGTCTACGCAAAAACCAATCCAGAAGAGGAATTTAGTTCCACAAACAACGACTTATGCACATTGCATCAAAATTCAAATGAAAAATGAACAAAAGTCCGTATAATTGTTTAAAACATCGCACCTTGAAAAAAAAAAAAAAAAAAACCCGTCTAGGAGGGGAATTCAGCTCCACAAGAATGACGAATTGTATATCATGCGGTAGGTCACTGCCCATTCCTATATGGCCATTGCTATCATGATCTTTTTTTCAACAATTGTTGTCCGGCATGAATTTTTCCTGCTTCCGCCCCGTAAGCGAAGACTCGAAGGTAATGCGCTATGCTTTTCACTCCGGATTTTTGCGATACGGAGGTTATAAGTCTTTCAACATTCAGCAGTAAAGTCGAGCCAGATAAAACGAATGAAGAAAAAAATTTTTTTTCTTTCCCTTTAAGGCTCGTAGTGGAGAGAGCGTATAAGCTAAGTTTCCGAGTCATTAGTCGTGAATAATTGCGAATAGAAAAGGACCGTTGTTCCGTATGCCAGCTGGAGCTCAAAAATCTTTTGTGAAAAATTCCAGCTCTTTCATGCTCTCAGCAAAAAAAAAAAAAAAAAAAAACACTTGGTTAAGCTACGGTTGAGAAAGAAGGAAAAAAAAAAAGATCACAGAGAAGCTGAATTGCTCCCAAGTTCCAGGATCGCGGATAAACCTGGATATGCTTGAATAAATCCGTCCCATCTTTGTTTCCTCTATTCACAGCCGTACAGCTAGGTTACTTGCTTGGTAAAAGTTGGCGGAGAGAGTTTTCGAAACTTCAGCTTTCTCGAGGTTGAGAGCTCTGTGCTGGCGAAAAAGAGTGAGTTGTGCCTGAGAAAGGCTCTCGAGCTCCACCAACGACAATAACAACAATAATAAAAAAAAGTGGCCGTTCGAACTAGCTATTGAGCAGCGGAAAGCTAGGGAAAAAAAAAAGAAAAAAAAAAAAAAGTCACTCCATCGAGACCTCACAGCACTTTCTTTCTTTTCAGATCTTGGTCCCAGCCTAGATCATGGATGTCGAAGAAACTTACCACTTGGCTAGTTTTTCATGTAGAGTAAGTGTGTGGCGTATCAATGCGAACTCATGCGGAAATCGTGCAACATGGCGTAATATATTTAAAGGGTGACTTACGGGAAACATCTGCGAGGAATTTTTTTAGTGAAACGAAAAACTACGCAGAGTAACCGTATCGTCTTTCTAGAAGACTGTCCTTATATCGTGATGACTCTAATCCTAAAATATCCATTCTATGGGACGGAAAAAATCCACGACGGAGTAAGAAAACCCGAGATATTTCGTGTTACTTACTCTCTATATGCTTGAGACAGTTTAATATTACCAGGACCATCCGGCTACAAAACCCCCAGAGCCATCCCAAGTCTAAGTCTCTCTCTATCGGTCCGGTGTTCGGTCGGTGCCTGCAACATAATTTTCTTAAGCTCCGAGAACTTTCGAGACGATCCACCGTCGTACTCGTCGCCTTTTCTTTCAGGTTATATACGGATTTACGACTTTAAAATACGGCTATACGGCTACTACCGGAGACCTCTAGATCTTATCTTCCAGACGAAAAGAATTTTTTGATAATCCTGTTCATTTCGGTAAGAACCACAACGATCAGCATTTATTTATTAGAAATAAAATGGTAGATATAATTGAGAAAAAGGATCTTTGTTTCATTGGTATAGAGGATTCCGATGATAGAAAAATAGGTAGAAAAAAGACTGTTAATTTTCTTTAGGCAGAGAATAGAAATTTAAACAAGAAATGACAATTTTAAACGAAAAGAAAAAATATCCGAAATTTGCTGGACAATAAAAATAATCATGTCGGTTGCTGAGAGTGGTCTGATTCCTTGTCTCGTACCCAAGATTCTTTACTATATTTTCCCGCAGGGCCAAAATTAAATATTGAGAGGCTGGGTACGAGACAATCTGATTCCCCGAAAAAAAAAAAAAACCATTTTGTTTTGGAATTTTTATTTCCAGAGGGATTCCCAAAAACAATATCGTACTCCGTAGAACAAGAAACATTACCGGTTCGCTAGTTGCAATTGCGAGCTGCTCGATCTTGATAAAATAAAAGACGCGGGGAGGATTGCATTAAGCATTGCAATAATACTTACTTATAATAATTATTATTGTGCAAAACTTCAATAAAAAAAAAAATTTCCTGGTGATGCTTTATGTACCGAAATGATTACAAGTAAAGCATGGCAACCGAAGATTGCCACCAAAACAATAAATAACTCTTCATTTTAGAAATACAAGTAATTAATTTAATAAATGATGCCAATACCGTTTGGATACCGGTACCGTTTTGCTGGAGAGTATTATTTATTATTTTCATCTAGGTATATATTACAGTAAAGTAACGTGTAAATGCTTGATTTGCTTGGCTACAAAAACTCCCCTCGATCCTCCCATGCAATCAGTCACAAATTTATCACGATTGGTCAACAACGCCGTGCAGGCACGGAGCTGTGTTGATCAGAAGTAGGTGGATGATAGGATGGATCACCTCTAACAAGGTACAACTCGTCATAGAGGGTAGAAAAATAAATCGCCAGCTGATTCTTTCTTTTTGCGCTGATATTCCCTTACCTCTGCGCTGTTGTGTATTCCCCTCGCGAATCCGAAGCTTGCCTGAGACGGAGGCTGCAAGGAGATGTAACACATTAGCCAGTTCTTCCCGGTCTTGCGCACTAGTATTTTACCCCGTGTTGTGTTGTTTACCTTTTAACCAGTGCAAGCCAGTGCAGGCTATATCTGACCAGGCTATAGTGGTTGTTGTTTCATCCAATCAGGTGGAGGGAGTCGCCGAATGGGTCTGGGAGAGCCTCAATGTATTTTTACTAGCAAATTGTGGGGAAAGATACCTTTCAGCCACTGTTCAGCCACTTCTTCGATATTTCTCAGCCACCCCCGAGATTCGGAAGTGGCTTCGTCGCATGCATGGTAAACAGTCCAAAAAATTAGATAAGAAAAAAAAAAGAAAAGAAAAAGAAATAAAAAAAAGGGGGGGAACGGATTGCAGACTTTTTTTTATACTGCTGGACCAATTAAAAGGAAGAATTGCTATACGGAAATTGCTTTTTGAATAGACAGTTCCTAATCCGGAGGATATTGGAGTTTCTAACTAATTAATTGGATTTGCTATTCATTAGGGGGGTAGAGTGAAGTACCGGTAGTAGTGTGATATCTCTCTCTCTGCTACTTTTCTTCCCTTCCACTCCTTTCCTTTTCCCTCTTCTTCCCCTTCTTTTTCTTCTTCTCCTCTCTTCTCTTCTCTTCTTCTTTCTCATCATCATTCTGACACTCGTAACAGTACGCGCATCAGTTTTATCATCGAAACCCCCCCCTCTTTTTTGTTATTTTGTCATCGTTTTTTCCTTCACTGTACTGAAGGTGTCCCCTCATTGGTAAACAAGTCCGTTCATACATTCAATTCAATACACTCATTCTAACTTTTATAACATTTTATTCCCTTTTTCTTCTTGTTTCCTCTTTCTTCTGTCTTTCTCTTCTCTCTTTTTTTTTTTTCACACTTTTTCTCTTCACCACTCTCTCTCTCCTTTTAGCCGTTTATACGAGAAGAAGGGTGTTTTCGCTTGCAGCTGTGCTGAGCCTGAAAACTGGAAACTAGTCTTTTTTTTATTTCTGGTAAATATATATTTCAATTCTTCCTTATTTTAACCTTCCTTTTGTCTCTCTTGTACTTTGTTATCTCTCTCTTTTTTTTTTTTTTTGCCTTGTCTCTTCTTCCTTCGCTCAGCTGTTGAACAGCATTTCCACGCATAAAGTCCTCTCATATTACGAAGGGAAAAGGCCTAACAACATACAATTAGAGTCTAGGTCTCCATCCCATCATTTTACACACAATTTATCCACGCATAAATTCAAATTTCACTTTCTTTTTTTCCACTTCGGCTTTTATACCTTCCTTTTCAATTTGTTTCTCTATAATTTCCATCTCGGATAGGGCTGTTTCTCTTGGTCTCGGACAGCTTCCGTTTTCTATACCGCTCTTTCTTCTCTTTTCCTTCTCGAAGGATATATTAGAATAAGAAGCCCACCCTCCAAGTGGATCCTGCTGGTCTGGTTTCCATACCGTCATTCATTACAACTCTACAGAAGGGAGAAAGTCTTTTGAACATTACTACATCACAATCAAAAATGACTTTACCACCTCCGTACCGTTCGTACTCCTTCAAGAACGCCTCTAAGTCCGACAACGCGGACCCGTACATGTCCCTCCCGTCTCGCCGCGGTCATCAACCTCGAGCGGCCGCTACTCCTCTTCGCTACCGGCCTTCGATTCGCCGCCAAAGTACTCCCAACGGCTCCGCGAGATCGTCGAGAGGAACGGACAGCCGACGCACCTCGACCTTAACAAGACGACACCGCAACAGCAACCTGTAGTCGTCGTAGAGAAGCCGTCCGACCACGACTCGTACGACGAGAAGGAGCTGGAGCCGCAATTCGACCCGGAGCAGGTTAACCTGCTTACTGCAACTGAACTAGAAGAGGGAGTACTCGACTTCGACGATGCGTACGACTTCACGGGCAGGAAGAGCATGCACCACCGCCGCACGCCGTCGCGGAGCGCGGGCGGTATACTCGCGTTTATCACGCGGAGGAAGAAATGTCACAGGCGCAGCGGGAGCAAGTTCACGCGCTGGCAGAGGAAGATCTCGCGCGATGATCGGGAGCTCAGCTGGCTTACGTTCATCGGGATAGCGCTGTTCGTCTTTTTGTTCATGACGATCTGCGGTGTTTTCGTGGCGTGGACGGCGGGGGCAGGTTAGCCCGTCGGACCTGATGAATAAGACGTACTGGGTCTCGAGTAATCCACAGGCGGAGTCGCGAAGGTGGCGGAGAAGGTGCGGAGGTGCAGAGTAGCGGAGAGATTGATATACAGCAGCTGGGGAGTCACTTTGTTATTGATACGTATACGGTTGAAGTCGTGCGGTCGTCGACGTAATACACTAAACTTCACTTCCTCAATCATAGTACAGTATCATCTCCTCCAAATCCGCCTCACGCCCCACATAACGACAAAGCATATATTCTAGCGTCCTAGAAAGAATTTTGGTCATTCCATTCATGAAATCTTGCTACTTCTGCAATGTATTCATTTCTTCGTCGTCATAGTATCCTTTGTCTCTTCCCCATCTCCACAATCTCCGCAATATCAGTATGCATTGTATATAAAATCAGCACTTCTCTTCCTTTCTTTTGTCCTCGTCTTTTCTTTTTTTTCTCGTTCCTTTCTATCGGTGGTGTCATTTAGGTTTCACTTCATTTCCGTGGTGTTTCTTTCTTTTTACTTTCTGTTTCTGAAGGCTTCGGCCGGCGTTTTTTCCCTCTATAACATTTATTACTCCTTTAGCGATCGTTTTTTAGGTATTTTTGGGATATCCTTTTTGGTAGTTTTTGTAGTAGCTACTTTTGACAGAAATGAATTGAACATTATTTCAACACGATACTATGCTATGCTTTTTTCCGGGTATTTCGTCATTTGTGTAAAGTAGGAGAAACGAGAACTCAGTCATTTCTCGTTCTCAAGATTGTTTCTGTCTAAATCTTCGGATTCGTGATTTTGAAAACTTAAGTCTAAGCCAAATATTGTAGCCACTTTTTGACGGAAATCAAATTAGACATATTTTTACACAATACCATCTATACCTACTAGTACATTGATATTTTCGTCATTTCTCGTTTTGCTCGAACGTGTTCCTCTTTAAGTCTCCTTTCAATCTTCGGATTCATGATTTGAAATACGTGTAAGCCAAATACTGGTAATACAGTGAAAGAGATCGTATTTTGCTACACACTAACTTTTACAATTAAGACAGGGATATATATATATATATATTTTTGGTACATTCTAAAAGGAGATATCTATACCTCCGCGATTACAACTTTTTATAACTAACACGATACGAAAAAAGAATACGCTCTTATGACGGATTGAGAAATCTGGAAAGATAACAACAGACATGTGGGGGGGGGGGTTTGTTTTCGGTGTCCCCTTAGCTTAGATCTTCCTGTGTTGGTTAATAATGGCGGTTGGTTAAGTTGTGAACCCGGGAATGGAAGATTCCGAGAGTTGAGATGATGTTCTTGGCAGTTCAAGAATTACGCGACAATACCCTTGTTAGAATTAGTAGTTAGTAGTTAGTGGTGCAAAGAGGTGGGACAAAAGATTTTGTCAAACCACTTTCGTTCGCGCGCGTCAACAGCTTAACCACAAAGCAAGAAATAATCCTGGTGCTTGCTTGCCTGCTTGCTTGCTTGGGCGAACAACGAAGCAACAATCCGTCCAATTCCTGCCAGCAATCCAGAATCTACTCTACGCCTTTTAGCACAACCATACCATCACCAAAAAAAAAAAAAAAAAAAAAAAAAAAAAGGCTGGAAGGAGGTTTGCTGTTTCTATCCGCCGAGGACGGATTAAGCACCAAGCAAAAAAAAAACAGGGCACCTTGCTGGACGATAAGGAACCCCTCAGTGGCTGTACTTTTTGCCATTCCTGCCTAGCTGGTATACATATACAATCCACCGCGGGCTTTGGTACCACGATTATAACACTGAAAAAGACTGGAGAATATCTAGCTTTCTCGAACGTTTCTTACGCAACCGAACGCAACCGCTCACCCGACGCTACTCCTCATCTTTCGAGCGATAGGATCCCGGCGCGCTCCCGGCCACGGCTTTCCCCAAACTTTGCTGCTAAAGGCAACCGCCCACCCGGCGCTACTTGACGGGGTCATCCTTATCTTGGACGACAAGATTTCGGCGGCTCCTACTTCTTCACTCCTCACGATCTTTACCTACCACTCAACAAACAACAAGACAACAACAACAACAACAACAACAACAACAACAACAACAGACAGTCATATCTCTCGAGCGATAAGGCCTCGGCGTGATCACGGCGGCTCCTCTTCCTTCTATATCACGATCTCCCCACCACTAAACAAAGTTCTTTCCTCCTCACACCACCTCTCCTCCCGCATCCTCCAAAAAACAATGTCCGACACCGCACCCCACCGCAACTCCACGGTGCCACATTCCGCTGCCACGCATTAACGCCGCTGCACGTCACTTCCGCGTCCCGCATCCCCACTAGCACGTCATCACGGAAAACGGATGATGCGTTACCGCTGTCTACGCCCGCGCAATTAAAGCACCACGCGAACCGGTTCGCGGGTTTGTAGGTGGCGACGTCGTCCGTGGTGATTTTTACAATGATGGCGATGCGGGGGCGGGAGGAAGGTGGAGGAGTGTGTTTGGGAGGGCGTTATTGTCACTGGCGGCGGAGATGAAGGGGGAGGGATAGAAGTTCTGGTAATGGAGGGAGAAGGGGGTTTGACGGTATAGCGATAACGTTAAAATTATCGAGAGGGAGATATAACGCTTTCTTACTCCGCGGCACCACCACCACCACCACCACCACCAACAACAACAACAACAACAACACTGCCAATGATAATAACGGAAGGAGTGTGCACTACCCGCTGCTATTAACGCGTTTACCGGCGGATATTTTAAATATCTTGCTGCAGTATTTAACGTCGCATTTTGATACGTTTATTTCGCCGCTGAAGATTTTACGGAGGGCGGGAATGGATGGATGGAGGGGTTTTGGGGGGTATGTTGAAACGCTCTACGCGGGTTTGGGGGATGGAGAGGGTGGGGAGGTTGTTAGGAGGGATGTACAGCTTGTTTTTGAACCGCCTGGTATCTCCATCTTAAACGACGGGGAGGAGGAGATTGATGTTGGTGTCAATGGTGTGGAGAAAGAGAAGGTGGTGGGGAAGGGGATGGAGAGAAGGAAAAAGAGAATAAATTAACGACGCTAAACGCTATCACGATGACGGTATCGAAGGGGGACGTTTTGGAGTTTCAGAAGCGGGGGTTAACATTAACAACAACAACAACAACAACAACAAGACAATGGATGGCAAAGTGCGTTTATGTCGTCCTTCTCCCACCACGTTTTCGATACCACGGGCGTAAAGTTGGAAATGATGACGCTGAGTAAGGTTTCCTGCGCGGAGTTTGTAGTTGCGGTTGGCGGTGATGGTGCGGTGCGGTGTAAATTCTTCGAGGGGGTGTGGGTGTTGTTAGAAGGGTTGGGGAGGATGATAGTGAAGAAGAGGATGGGGAGGAGGGTGGAGGGGGCTGTTGCGGGTTTTGGTGGGTGTTGCGGAGGGGGAATGGGGGCGGAGAAGTAGAGAGAAGTAGGGAGAAGTGGGAGGGAAGAAATGGGGGGGGCATGGTGAGGAGGATATTGTATATATTGGGTTTCATCGGAGTTCTACGTATCAAAGGTGTTTTATTCATCAGAAAATATATATGAAGAGCTTTTTTTTTTTTTTTTTTTTTTTCTCTGGGTGTAGCTATCTACAGGTACATTCGATGATACAGAGGATCTAATTGTATCAAACGCCTCCTCTTTGCAGCGGAGATTCAGGGAAAAATATACAGAAGAGAGCCCACGAGGCCGGAGAAATAGGGTATCCACTGTCCGGTGTTTTTGGGTCAGATGTGTGAGAAAATGGGTGAAAATTATGGAGCTGATTGACCTGCTTGGATCCACCGGCTGGTCTAAAGCTATCATGAATGGGCATTCTTTTGGTTACTTGAAGTTTCACCTATATGGATAGGTGGGTCGGCTTTTACTGCATGTATACACGTTTCACCCCCGATTCCGAGTATTGGCATGCAGCAGGGCTGCTTTTGCTCCTCTTCGTATGATTTGTGCGGAGGGTTGAAAATGATACTTTTTATCGTATTATTTTTGGATACCGCGGACGTTTGCTCTTAGAATATGACTTCAGGATGCTTCTGCTGGTTTTATGTCGCAAGTCCTTTCCAGTACTCTTGTAAAGTACATGAGAGCGGGCTTCGATTGCCTTTGCCCACAGAATTATCTTCCGCTGTGTGCGGCCTTGGGATGATATTACGAGAGAATGAGGATATCACTTGATTCCGTCGCATCAAGAACTTTTCTCTTATAGGATGTTGCGAATCGCTTGAAGGATACACTATAAACCGTGTCGTTTTTGTTCCGTATATATCTCTTCCTCGGATTTAGGTGATTGGTATGTAGTGTCTGGCGCACTGTATTCTGTTTGTCTCTCACCCACATTCTTTTCCCTTATAGGATACGCGTCTGGGGTTGTTGATTTCATCATTCATCACAAGCTGAAGATCTTTCCACCCGCTTGGAACATCATCTCGGGTTGCAATTGTTCTTCCCGCTTCTTCAGGTAGATATAGATTTGCATTTGCAAACTCCTCTATATAATTGAGACGTTGAGCCGGAAATTAATGGTAACGAGATGGGATTTATCGAGGAAACAGAACTTTTCCTGCTTTCTTGGCCCCGGGTTTATTTTATGTATGGTTCGAGGTCGCTGCCACAAAACAGGGAGGGAGAGAAGGTGAGAGAGAAGGGGAAGAGAAGGAAGAAAGGGGAGATGGGGATATCCGTCGTGCGGAATGTTCGTTCTTCTGATATGGTGCTTGACAAAGTGGATAAGAATTGAAGTATCCATTCCTTCGAGTTCGTTGGCGTGTCTAGGGCTATCGTACTTTGGGAAATGCCTTCTTACTTCAATGTCATCCGTGCGGGAAGTTCTATCTTGACACGTATCTTTGACGCCGCATTCGAAACGCTAGTATGCGACGTGCTGCGGTCGGATTTAAAGCTGCCAACAAGTTTGTGACGTAGGTCCTCGGATCCGTTTCTTTTCTTGTGCTCATTTATCAAACGCGCAGCGTTTTTGAAATATTCGTTTATCGCCGTTGCCTCGAAGGACCGACCTCTCTTTTATTTACGGGACATAGCTTCTGGATAAGTTTTCCAATTTGGTATCGGCCGTTTCTTCTTGAACAGGTTGTAGGAATATGTCAGGAAGCTTCTATCGGTCCCAAATTTTTTGTTTGAGTATTTTGAGCTAGCTGTGAACGACCTCGGGATAGTATCATGGGACAGGGAAGAGAGGGGGGCGACGATATCCGCCTTCGTCGCTTGGTCCGGAGGTATCAGGTACGTCTGCTATAGTCAGTTTGTGCTTCAAAATTTACCTATGCGATGGCTATATTTCATGTATGCATGTTTAATCCAGCATTCGAAATACTAGTATACGGCAGCCTTTACCTGGATCCAGGACTACCACCAATATGTGACGGAGTTGTTTTGTTTCTCTACTTTTCTTCATTTTATAAAGTTGATGTTCCTTCTCTTTGAAAAAAGTTTGACGCTTTATCGAGCTCTCTTCAATCCTGTGGAACGCTATCTTCTCCTTTCGGTTTTTTTTTTTTTTTTTTTTTTTTTTTTTTTTTTTTCGTTTTAACCCTGGAATATGACTTTGAGATATTCATTTCACTTTGATATTCGATATCAGCTGGTGCTATTCAGAATGTTATAAGAGTATACGGTCTCAAACAATTCCTGCCTTCTTATTTACTTAGGTACGCCCCGTCGCATATGATGTTGGGGTGGCATTTTCAAGGTAGAGGATAAGGAGAATATCCTTGTTTTCCACTTCTTTCAGAGCTGTTAGGTCTACATAAATCTTGCTTTTGAGGTTACCTATCTGATTCCTTCCTTTCCTGGCGTAGGATATATATGTTACCAGCATTTCCAAATGCTAGTACGTAAAGGTCTGATTCGTGAACTTGGTAAAAATATGTGGCCACTGTGTGTATGGGCAAATTTCCACCCTGTCGTCGTTTTATATGGCGCACGGCGTGATTTTTCTTGATGGATTCTATACGCCGTTGACTCGGGAAACCGAACCTTTTTTACTTGCGGATATGGCGTAGGAACGTTTGTTTGCGCTTGATACGCGATCTCGGGACAGTATTACAAGAGAGGAGGAAAGAAGTGTTTATGGTATGGCTTGGTTGTACAAAGCTGGAGGGTATCCAGCGTTTCCTCACCACGTCTAAGGCTGTCAGCTCTGCTTAACGAGCCTTCACTTTTGAGGATACGTATCGGAGAACTCTGTCAGCCTGCATGGATACTTAAGTACTTAACCTGGATCTCTAAAATACTAGTATGCTCAAATCCCAAACCATTTCCTTCTCTTTTCGCTTCATTTTTTTTTTTTTTTTTTTGCATAGAATGCCGCTCGCGTAGTTGCAACCGCTTTATGGGCCTCTTCGAAGATCTTTAAGTTTTTTTTTTTTTTTTTTTTTTGGGGGGGTTCGGAATATGGCTTAATGCTGCGTCCCTTAGCTGTAGCCTAATATTTACCGCTCCTCGACAAGACTTTGGAAGATTTACGAGCAAAGTTGACATTATTTCGTATCTGTGATGTGTACGATTTGGACATTATTATGAGATACAGAGAGAGAAGAGAGGTTATCTAATGCTTACGCCTCCTTTAGAGCTATCACTTCCGCATCTTCGGCTCGAGATTAACTATGGAACAGTTCCGACTACGTTCATGGATACTCAACCCGGATTACTAAACTACTAGTATTCGACGACCGGGGGCGGACCTTTTTCTTTCCCTTCATTTTTCATGGAACATGGCTTTTATTACTACGCCTTTATGGCTGCCTTTTAAGGAAGTGAATCTTTTTGATTTCGTAATATGGCTTTGGGTACGTGCTCTTTGTTAACAGTCTCAGTGTCGCCATTGTCTTGTGAACGAAACTTTGCAGGTGATTTATGAGTGCAAACCGGTCACTGATTTTGTTTATATCTTGCACGACCTCGTATAGTCTTTTTTAATTGCAATAATAGAGGGGAAAAGGCTGGTATCGTTTTTCCGCGTTAACATCGAAAGCTATCAGGTCTTGATAACTTTGCGTTCGACTTTTACCTATGAGAGAGCTCCGCCTACCTGCATAGATACTTAACCTGGAATTCCAAGATACTTGTATGTTACAAGCGCGAGGCCGTCTCCTTCGCTTTTCGCTTCATTTCTTTTATCGCACGTCCTGTTAGTTGTGATAGCTATATAGCGGCCATTTTGAGGAGTGAAACTTTTCGATTTCCGGATATGACCCGAGTATGGTGCCTTTGTTATGGGTTAATATCCAAATACCCTTGCCATCGTCTTGGGTGTCTACGATGTGTATGGCCTTCCGTTTTGTTTTTGCAAGATAGACTGGAGGAGGATGTCCACCTTTCTTCGCTCACGTTGGAAAACTATCAAGTTTGCATCGAGGATGTTTTGCTTTGAGATTACCTATGCCAGGGTTTCTTTCACCTGCATGTGTGCTAGCTCCCTCCGCGTACAAATTACCAGTATGTAGCGACTTCGAAAGACATCCTTTTCCATTGGTTTCGATTTTTTTATATAAATTTCCTGCTTCGTTGTGACGGTTTTATGGCATCCTTCGGGGTATTTTAGGATAAGTTTCTTTGGCGTAGTTTGATATCAGCATGATGTTCGAAAGATATATTCCGGGAATTTTGCTTGTGTTGAATATCCGCGAACTTTGTGCAACTGCTTCGTAAGGCTTATAAGCGCCGGCGAGGTCCGACTTAGTTCCGTCTGGTGTTTTTATTTATATTGCGCAACGTAAGGTCGTGACTTGGTATTTAGAGAAAAGAGGGGAGGGGAGAGAGATGGAGGGAAAGGATATCCATTGTTTGTCTTCTTTTTTTCCCTTTCGGATGCGTAAGAGAACAAGTAAAATATGGTAAATATTCCAACTCTTCGGTTTTTTTTTTTAATCATATATAAAATTTCTCGAGGTACTCCGTTGATATTTTTTTTCTCCCTTTTCTCGAATGTTACTTAGGCACCTGTAGAGATACCCGCGGTCTCCTGCTTGTAGATTCCTTAAGGTTACATTTCTGATATGGAGCTTCGCGTAAATCTGTTCTCTAGCCTTCTCTCAAAGCACACGCTGCGGTGTAGAATATAGCGTTTTATCGAGTTTCTGAGAGGCACTGGAGCATTTTACTTTCGGGACTATAATTTCTCGCAATCAATTAAGAACTTTTTTTTTTGGTTTAATATCGTCCGTCCATGCGGCGATTCTGTGGGAATATGACGATCAAGGGAGGGTTACTCTTTTATGCGTGCAGTCCAGCTATGTGTGATAGTACCGGAGAAAGAAAAGAAAATAGAAGTTTTTGGTGAAGGCATACCTTTCTTTTCGCTCGTGTCCAGGGCCTTTTTCAAAAAAGAATTTGAAAAAAAAAAGATAAAGCTAAAAGATATCCGCTGTTCCCGTCACGTTCCGAGCTATAAATGATGGTAAAAATAATTTTTTTCCTTGCGAATTACCCTTCATGTGTGTATATTTCCATCCAGTTCACAACCGCTACTGGTATGTGATGTTTCTGGGATCTATTTCCTTTATTTCCGTTTTATGAAACGTGGGCCTGGATTCGAACGCTTATGTGGCGTCCATTTAAAGAAAAGGTATTTTTTTTCCTGGTTTCACAATATGATTGAAACGCATGTTCCTTTGCTATAGTTCAGTATCCTCCGGTCCTAAAGAAGCGTTATTATAGATTTATAAGCAGAACTTCGAAGCTGACTGTGTTTTGTGTTTATGTCCTCTACGAATCTTGGGGTGATATTACAAGAAAGCAAGAAAGGGCATTGTGTGGTAGGAAAGCAGGATATCCTGCCTACGGGGATTTTCGAAGCAATAAGGACTTCGTAATGGGCTTTGGTTCCGAGATTGTTCATATAATGGACATCACTCTTCTAGTTTGCTTGAACCGGCTCCAAAAATACTATTACATTATTAAAACGGGTTGCTCTTTGTCCCGATCCAGCCTTATCGATGCCGAAGCGCTTAGCTATAATTTTTTATCCTGACAACTTCGAAAATCAAAGTAACTCACTTTCGGAGCATGTCTTCTGGATCCAGAATTCTGTTTCGATTTGCTAGTATCCATCGCCGGGACGGGCCTTGTAATATTTATGAGCGGAAAGGATTCTGTCCCATTCATATTTTTTCTATTGGGCTCCGCCATAAAGGCCGTTGGGATTAATACTAATAATGTAGAAGCAACGAGAATATCGAACATTTCTTCGCGTCTGGAGCTAAGCAGGTAGTGCTGATCGTACTTTAGTAAAAAATAATATGTGTTTTAGTACTCAGTAGCGATATACGTATAACGATAACAAAAGCCAGTGCGCTAACACCTAGCCTCTACTACCTATTCTATGGAGACCGCAGAAAATTAAAGGAGAGATAAACAATGAGCGTATAGGCAGCGCCGTCTACGAGAATTTTACATTCCTCCTTCAGAAGGTCTAGGGTATTTGTCAAGTGCGGAACAGTCCCAATAGGAGATCACTCTCTGCTTCAAGGTTGACTATGCGGCGGTGTCCTTCTCTTTCAATAGGTCTTCGCTCTGATTAGATTCACTTCTACTTTGGTTTTGCAGGCGGGTCGTTTCTTTCTCTTCTTTTATGATAAATGGACCCAGTTGATGTGGTTTTTTTTTATCGAGGTTCTTCAACCATTGAGACGTTTTTACTGTTGAAATATCAGTTTATGAAAGTGTTGCTTTAGTCTAGTATAGACTGTCCTTGACCTTCGTGGGATTTACGAGATGAAGTTGGTTTCTTTCCTGTCTTTTCTTCTTTATGGTACGATACGATTCGAATTCTCGCATGGTATTATAATAGAAGAAGGGAAACATCCGCTTTTACCGCCTTGATTAAAGCTATGACGTTTGGAGCACTAATGAGCTTTTGCTTTAGGGTTGCCTATATAAGTGCTGGTGGAGACGCTCTTAGTTAACTACGCGCAGCCAAGCAAAGGCCCGAAGTCGAACTCACGATCAGCCTTTGTTAAACCTGCCGAGCCCATTCTTGAATGCCTCGAATTCATGATCCTGAAGGTAAAATTTATCTCTTAAGATTTCTACTTACGCTCGTCACCGAGATTTTACACCCAATATTCGAAAAAAGAAGAGAACTTAGGGAAAATAAGACCTTGGACCCCTTTTGAGGCCGTATCTTGCGCCATTGTTAGCTCCGACTCTCCTGTACCAATCGTCCAGTCAGACAAGCGAAGCCGAATAAGGCTGGGAACTGCGTGAAGCATGTTACACAAATAGATCGCATCCTTATCCTAGCTCTCACCGATCGTGAGTTTGCTTGTAGCGCGAATTCTATGTTTAAAGTCCTAACCCAACTCAGACTACCTCGATATTACTTGTCTCAAGTTTTAGGTTGATATCGTAAGCTTTCGACGCCGTCTTGTAGGACTATCGGAGGTGGTTTAAAGCTCCCTGCCTTGTTGTTTATAATTTATGCGATCTCTTATGCAAGGTCTTGAGATTGGTATGTGGTGGTTCTTCACGGGTAAAGCAGGAACTGGGGTTCAAGGTGTTTTGTGAACGGTTAATTCTGGTCAGCTGTATTGTCCGCCTATATCTTGGCTAAAAATTTCGTAATTGGAATTTCTTTTCGTTATAATCAGTAGCCATTGATGGCGTTTTGGAAAGAGATATGAGCGAAGCTCGTCGAAGTTCGCTTTTAGCAGCATTTTGTATAGAGCTTGGACGTGAACTGACTAGGGTTTGCGGTTGTGTTGGGTTATTCGAAAACCGGCACTGCAGTACATTTCCACGCCGTAGCTTTCTTAGAATTACTCTTTACTAATTTTCCGATATCGTTCCGGGCTCCTCAGTGCAGAATGTTTCCTGGAAACCCGAAACAACTTTTTCTTCCACGAATCGGGTACAGTAAGCGACGATCGCTTGTAGGATATACATTGTACGTCTCGCTTGATCATTGCCATTTACGTGCGTGCTTGAAAGTGATGTTATACTCCATGTCGGCTCTCACCGTACTACAGCTTAATACTATATTTCGATATTTTCATTTGGCAAGGCCATTTATTGTTGCTTCTCCAACGCCTTCGTATCCGACTCGGAATATCCGAAGGAGGTCTTTCGTCTTAACTTTTGCCGTCTTTTGTCACGCCTTGGAGAAATATGAAACGTGTTTAATACGTTTTACTTTAGCTGCGAGGGAGGTTCTTTTCTCGTGATTTGATCCACTTTAGCGTAATCGTTTAAATAAAACTGTAGGTTATCCCGTGAACGTATTGGTTCTCTTCTATGTCGTTCTCAGCCTTTCGCTTCGGATTATGTTCCGGAAATGATTTTTTATCATAATTCTAAAGTACGCTTAGATGGAGTTCTTGCGGTTTATGTGTTGCTGGTTTCGATTATTCTGCATTACTGTGTTTCCGAGTGCTTGAGGGCGGTGTTTTAACCACCCACCTTCTCTCTAAAATCGTTAACTACGCCGGCTTCTCACTCGTCTAGTTTACTTGTCACCTATCCTGCGATAGTTGTTCTTCTAAGTTTAGATTGTGGGGTTGTGTTGTGCGTTGAAGGTTGAATTCTATAAATGATCTATTATTGCGAGGAAACATGCATATTAACGGTATTAGTTTCCTAGACGCCTCCTTGGTTACTGCTCAACCCTTCCCATATGAAACCCAGGAAGAGCGAGTAATATCCTAACGAGGCAACACCTCTAAGTAAAAGAGAAGGTATGTTTCATGGCTATTTCGAAAGGGCAAGCTCTCTCTTTTCATGTGCTAGCGATATCCCGAATGTCTGCAGTTGTTTTATAGAGTACAGTGTGTTTTTATTTCTCCTTCCCTTTTACGTTCTTATGCATAGCAACTGCCGGCGGTGCGATATATCGATATCTGACGCGTAGGCGTCTCTGCGGTAGTTCAACCCACATCGAATTATGGGCCGCCCATTCTAACTCTGAACTTTCTAAACTTCTTCCCCATCGTAGACAAAAGATACGATGGATTATTATATGCTTTGAGGAAATTTATGGAATTCAAGGTTAACCACGGCTTTTCCGGTTTGATAATCCTACTCGTACTCGTCGAACAAGAGGTCTTTATGGTAGTATGCTGATGAAGGAAGTGTCGACGATGTGGTGACGCGTTATATGTTCCCAGGATTGTCATCGACTCTTTTCGAAACGATCTGATATGTTTATCAGACGCTCTCCGAGTAAAATGATGCCAGATTACCACAATCGTCTCCCTTTTTGAGTAAGTGAGACGGCGACGGTGTTGATTCCATCCTTGCAATTCGATGAGCGTTGTTTTTGGTCTGTATCGACTACCTGCTCTACGGCAGCGTAGCCATCAGGCTTTTAAAATGTGCGAAACCCTATGGACCTCCATTGCTCATCGAGATAACTTATCAAGCGAGGAAAGAAACGGGATACATCATTGCGCTTCATAAACCTTCTCCCACACGTGGCGAGGGAATGATCGAGTGGTTTATTGCGAGCCATCTGCACTACTAACTATAAAAAGCACAGCAGTCAAAGAGCGCGGTTTGGATTAGTATCCTTTCACACCAAAAGCCCTGGAAGAAAACGTAACTTCATTCACCGATTTCACAAGAGGGCTATAATTTTCTTCCGGGCCGGGAAGCTGCTTCTAAACTATCTCTCCAACGCGACACACTGGTAGGACTTTTTACACGTGTACCTTCATAATTCCAATTTTATGCCCTGATATCTTCATAACGGCTTCACCTTGCCTACAAGAAGTGAAACTTAAATTTCTGTCAAGGTATTCTAAAGGGAATGAAATGGTAAGACTATCGGGTGTTTGGAGAAGATCTAAATAGGTGGTACTCTTTTTTACTCTTGAGGTCTACGTCGCTATATTACATTCTGAGTTCGCCAGTTGCTCCCTAGGGCGACATAGGGGTGTCTATTCTGTGGGATTTACGTTCAGGGTAGAGAATAATATGGTTACTGGACGGCCCTTCGTTTTCTTTGAGCAGTACCGGCACATTACGAGGACAAAAGTGCAGAAAAATCCTTTCTATTCACATTATACATCCTGATCGCGTCACTTCTGCATGGGGAACGAGATCCTAAAGGCTGCTCTACGCCATTCTAGATGCCGCGGGTAGTAGATTTTTCTCATCCTCGTGCTCTTGTGTATTTTCGACCACCGATAGTCCAGTCTCCGGTTGCTTTGCCCTTTTATAATGGGTGGCTTCTACAGTCTATAAAATGCTTTCTTGTTTTGATACGCTCGATTGGTTATACCTCAACGGTTGAGACGGTTGATTCGTATGCTATGGCTCGTAGAAATCAGTTTTTCGGTCTAGAAATAAAAAGGCTTCGGGTCGTGTTGCTTTCGGTGATCTTTCCTTGTAGGTTTGCAGCGTATGCAAGGCCCTCGCTGCTTCACGTTCCGACAATTTCGAATCCCTGGTCGGATTTGTATGATTCAAGTGGTGTTGACCGTTAGGGAACTAGTTATCACAACTGGCCCGTTCCTGTTTCTCATGTACGATATGGCGGTTCCGGCTAGTTTCTTAAGCTAGTTTCATTAAATGAATGGGCGGTTTGAGCATCGCCAGGCGTCCATTCGAAGATTGAGGAAGTTTATCACATTTCGCGCAAGCGCTTACACCTTCCCTGGTGGAAAACAAAAATTTAAAATCGTTTTTTTTATCATGAGAAAAGTACCACTTCAGAACTGATCCGCATCTGGAAGAATGAGAGCTCGAGTTTTATGAGTGTATCGCTGTGCTTGTTCGATACAAAGTATCCATGGCTCTGATGATATATTATTGGGTCAAGTGTGGTTGCATGTTATGGTTCATGTTCGCCTTTGCTAGGGACCTGTTTTTAAGCCTTTTGAATAGTAATTTACCGCTATAAAACTGTTTGCGGACACCACAGCGATTATACTAGGTGATTTTGCCATTCTCTAAGACTTTGGATCCACAAAGTTGGGAGAATGAACCGTTCTAGCGGCAAATTACCAATTACTTCAATTAACAGTTACCCAGATCTATAGATGCGGCGCTAAAATGGTTTTTGTTTTTAAGTTATTAGATGCGCGGAACCTGGTTCTAGTAACGCTTAGCCGCGTTACCATTCTATTATCCAACGATCTTGGGGTTTTCTAGCGCGATAGGTCATAGATGATCGATGGAAGGGGGATAGGTATACATTAGGATTAGTGACAAGCTTCATTAATATGACTCCACGCGGCGCTTTCACGACCGGGATCTGATATCCAGTGTCCCTGGAAAATTCGAAAGGTGGAAGCCCGACCATCTCGCCTTATGAAACGTTCCCGAACATGCGAGATTCTTAGCTTGTGGAGTATCATTGAAGGACAATTTCCACAGTGGCTTCATGTTGTTTATAGGGTTTTAATGCAGTAGCGTTGACATTGCGGAGCTGAGCTATCAAAACTCTGCTGGATAATTTACCTGGTTTATGCCAGACACTGCACCTGGCGATAGTTGCCCTGGACTGAATCCTTTACGTGTGTCACATCTTTATGATATTAGAAATATTTGCATGTGCTCTTAGAACACGCGTAAATAGCCTGTGACAAACAGCCAGACCGAATTTGAGGTCTTGGAGTATCAACATTTCCAGTACTACAGTATAATTTAGAGGAGAAAATTTCTTCAACATAAGTACTGTAGGTTGAGAGCATAGGTATAAGATAATGGAGGACCCAATTTCGCATGTAGAAGAAGGGTAATGATGGGTCAATGTTTGTTTTTGGTTTTCTTTTTTTGGAGAGAAATACCTAATAATAATAATAGTTTGAATTAAATTTGCTTGCGAAGTAGATTTTAAACACTAGCAATGTTCGAGCGAAAATTCCTTTCTCTAAGAAAATCTAGTATATTGCCCCGGAAGACGTGTACGTACTAGCTAGCACTTCAGATTCTCATTTACTTTCGGGTGAATGCTGCATTGATTTCGATTCATGTAGAATTTTTATGTATTCTGAGGTCTGGGTTAACCGGTTTGGCAACTAAGCGCCAGGGAACCTTCTATTTGCGATTCTACTTAAACAAAGGTGTAACCAGCCAGGAAGGCTCCAGACTTTCTACTCTTTCAGCAATAGTGATAACCGTATTGTAATATGCGACAAATATACTCTAGACGAGCTCCGTTACAAGCTCCCATCCGTCAAACTTCACTTCTAACTTCTCCTCGTCACCATCTCCGTTCTTCGTAGGTCGGCACGCATACAATCCCACGCCGATCTTCCCTCGAGGATGCTCAAAAGCCCACGTAACCTTCCTCACAAACGTCCTCTTTTCCCCATCTACCACGTAAACCCACAAACTACTATTGTCCCTCTCTACTTCCAGCGTTACACTATTTCCCGTACTAGGGAGAACAGACCAATCTGCCCACCTATCGCATGTAACTGTACTGACGTACGGGGTATTATTCTCGAACTCGATACCGGTTTTAATCCAGCGCTTCGGTGGATTTTCTGAGCTATACGGATTGGTAGAAGTAGTTTCGTTCGGCGGAACAGAGGAGGGACCTTTCGTCGTCGTTAAAGGTTAGGAGGATACCACCTTGGTCGTATTGGCGGGTCCAGTCTGATGAGACGGTGACGCGGGCACGCTTGAAGATTGAAGCGCGGGGGAAGGAGAGGTTGGATACTGGCGCGGAGAAGCGTTCTATTGGAGTTGGAGAGGATGGTTTACGCCAGATGTCGGTGGAGGGAGGAGCGGAGATGGTGACTGTTTCTGAAGTTGGGGTCGCCATCTTTCAATTTGGGCGTGACAATTAGAGTGACAATTAGAGAGAGATGGTCGTGGATTCGTGGAGGAGGGAAGTTACAGTGGATAGGAAGAAACTAGTGCCTTGGAAATCTTTAAGCTTCACCAGTTAAACAACGGAACCACCCATTAATATAATAATCAATACGTATATATCGCAATTACGATATATGAATAATCATGTAACTACGAAAGTGTCAACTTTGAAGGGGTGTCTTGATGAGATTTGCATGTAGTACGCTTTTTAGGGTATTTGACTCCACGAATCTTGAAATCCTTCGGATGACCGATTACCCCACGATATCGATGCCATGCCATGCCATGCATGCAATGGTTCCGCCATCGCGGCCGCTTCCGTGACGCCGCATCCAAGACCGAATGGCGGGGTATACGGCCGATAGGGGAATTACCAAGCCTCAGAGTTACGTTTATCGTTACCCATTGAGCCAACAACACTTACAGTGCACGACATCACGCAAATCATCCAAGTCACTTCGCTTCGCCTGAATGGTTCAAGACTTTTTTTTTTCTCGTTTGTAGTTTGAATAATTCCATAGTGATAGAGTGCTCAAGCTATAGATTTCCCTTAAAAACTATCTTAAAAAATGGCCTGAAAACTGCAATTTTCCCCTCTCTGTAGCTTTTATAAACGTCCTTGAACCTGCTTCATTTTTACATACAAAGATCGGTCTACTTCAATTGGTAAAATATTTGTGGAGTATATCTCTGGCTTTAGGAGCGTAGTAAAAGATATCGGAAAATCAGAAAATCGGCTCGTTCGGTGTCTAAAACTTGATGAATAATAGGGCTTGGAAAATTACATTTATGTGCATTGTCTCTTCTCCCCAAGGACATGTTATCAATCCCGATCCTTTCTACTTGGCTATCAAGTTGCAAATGCTCTCTCAATACCGTCGATCACATGCATTGTCTAAATCCTTGATAAATGTAGTTAGATCCTCGCAAACTTATTTGCAGTTCTCTGCGGTAATCGCCATAACCCCTAAGTAATATCATTGGTGTGTGCTCCACGTAATATGAATGGATTGTATGGTGCAGCACGAAATTTTTCGAGCGGCATTTGGAAGGACGTTGCATGAAACTCTCGTTCCCACTCTTCTAGGAGGTTTCAGAACTAGTTATAGAGCGGAACGGGTGAACTTGAACGAAAGCAATTATATAGCAGCTTTGTGGTGTACTTGCGAAAGGATATTTATTTGTAAAATATTTTAGATATTCGATATATTTCTCATATATTGAGTGATATACTGCCCGAGTAGTAAAACCTCGACCCGTTCCGATTAACGTATGCGCTTTTGCGGTCGCCAACATTTGAATCTCGAAGCAAGCTCGAAGTGATTGTCCCATGGCTAGGCCGCGTGAAGGAGGTTGAATATTTATAAATAAGTATACTATATTTACCCAGCTCATTGCAACTTAGTTGTGCTTCCAGTTCCGTGTCGACGGTGGTCAAATCGGATTAAATTTCCTTTCAATCGACAGCGTAGTAATTTATGAGAGGCCCTTAGATCTTGTGTGTATTGAATCTGCATCTTTGCACTATAATCCTTGTCGTGTAGGTTTCAATATAAGTCGAATATTTCGTCTTTACTGTTCGTATCCGCGCCCCATGGCCACATGAAGCTTCATCTCAGGTTTCTTATCGGCTATGATGTTGTCTTTGTCCGTTTGGGCCTTCAGGCGAGAACGATCATGTATCGTGATGTCGATTGTAAGCCATTTTGTGCATTTACCGCAGGTGAACAGATTGTCGTAAATTCACCCGTATTCTCCCTAAATATTAGAAGACATAAGAGATTATTTTTTTTTCGCTTTCAGCGTATGTTAGGGAGTAGGCATCACATCCATGCTTGTTTTACCTGATAAAGCTGTGCCAATGGATTCCAGGCTTCGACCGAATTCAATAATACAGGACTCGATGCCAATATGAAGTGGGGGTGGGATAAAAGCTTGTATGAGGCATGCGGTTAGACGTTGGTATAGGTCCTGCAAGGACCTCGGGCTGCAGCCGATTACTAATTTAGTGGAGGCCTTCGGAGGTAAGAAGTAGTATGGGTTTTTCTCTCTTTTTGAGTTGTCGGATGATGGGTTCTGACTTTGCTGGTTATGTAGTCACGAGCTTTGCGAGAGATACTAGTATGGGTCTTGCAGCGTTCAGAGTTTCCTAATAGCGTTATACGCGTGTAGTCAAATCCTTATCCGCAAACTCGTGGATTTAATCACTAGTATAAGCATTCTGTAAGACCGGCCGTTAAACTCGTTTGATATCTCATCCGCTTCCTCAGAGAGTAAATATAACGCGGAAAAATTCGTCCCATAGTATCACTGGACCGCAACGCCAGCTGAGTAGATTGAAATTAAAAATAGCCAGTATATTTCCTTGCTGAAACTCGCGGCGAAATTAATTGTATTGCTACTTAAGTTTATTAGCAAATATCGTTCAGCATTGCTTCGGGCTTTATAAGATCAAAAGGTGATTCATTAGTAAGATATAACTCTACTTCCGGCGCTCTTCCTTTTGCTTTTCTTTTTTTTTTCTTTTCTCTAGAGGAGAAGATGAAGAAATAGATGTGTTACTCTTTAGTTACGAAGAGGAATTATCTCGAATGTAAAAAATATGTATATTTGTACCGTTATACTGGAGTGCGCCTAGAAGCAGCTAAGCACCCTTGGTCCCATACCCGACTGAGTTGAGTAGGTTAGGCGGTATTCTTCGCGATGTTACGTACTGCACATTCCGCGGTATCCTAAATTCCGCCCAATGGCCCTTATACCGTGTCAACAGCGCCATCTACTTACCTCTGCAGGTTGAAGGAGAAGGAAGCACGTGCTGGTTCCCCTGGCCAGCTGGTATACAAGCGAGGTGATAGTCCTTCCGGCATCCCTTTCTTCTCTGCCATCTTCAATGCAACAGATATAGAGACATTCCTCGCGATTTGCACCCCTCAGATGGTAACCTTCATCTTACTCTTTTCGAAGTCGCTATCGACTGCGAAGCACCTATTCAAACTCGAATATTTGATAACATTACGTTCGCCATTTGAAGAGCAAATATACGAATCTCAGAGGCCACAATGAGAGAGATGCAGCCCCCTCCGAGAATACAAATCGTCCAACTCACAATCTATGAGAAGAACGTCGAAAAATGCATCGCTCGAATTTTCCCTTGTTTATAAACTTGCAATATGTGTACAGTCCCTTAGCAATGCAATTGGCACAACTTTCAACTTTTCAATACAACATCAAATTTGAACCAAATTTAATAAAACGGTATCAAAAGATTGATAAACCACCCTCGTTATTTATGACATGATTGTAAACTCATGAATAATCTTAATAATTATTAAATTGTTATTAATATCTTAACAAGAATTTTTATTTTTATAATTTGAGTGAGGTTTCAAATTTTGTATTATTGGCATTATTTTTATATAGTCTTTATGAAATTTTATTTATTTTTGATGTAGTTATGCTCAGTTGAAGTTTCTCCCCATTGCATTGCACAGGGACTGTAGATTAAGCTGCTCCCTTGGCTTTAGGTCTACGTTGCTTGACGCTTTGAGGACCCATTTTTCGAGCAGAAAACATGAATTCCTCTCCAAAAATTCACGAGGTGATGTATATATCCTGCCCTTCTTGTAACTCTCAAGGGATCGTGACTATTATCAGCTGGGGCGGGGATAGCTAGCTATATATAAGGCACAAGCGGCAGCTAGTAACTTAGAAGACACTCAGAGCCAAAGTATGGATTGAGCGCGGTCCGTGCGAGGTAATTATAATGTTTCTAGACGCTACCGCGATGCGGCATATGCTACTGGCGTCATTCTGGGACTTAAGATAAGGTACGCAAAACAAGTCTGTGAGAATTCAATTATACTATGAGTTCATGTGACTTGAAGTTGTTGATGGTTCATGTGGACGCCGTCTTTTGCTTCGGTAACTTCGTTTAATATCACTGGGTCCTCATAGCCGGGAAATCATAACAAGTTTTAAATGTTCCGAGCTATCAAGCATTTCGAGAGTCGCCTTTTTTTGTACGGAATGACACTATTATGGCGATAGGGTAGCTTTGAATTTCTACTCGCGCGTATTTGGATTGATTTGCGTATCCAGCGACGTTAGATGATGGGATCAACCAGTTCCTTCGATTCGTCGTATATCGCGTTCAAATTCCTGATACCGTTCTACGTAGTCTACAATATGTGCTCCCGTCTTGTTCTCAAACCTCACGATTATCCATTGACAGAAAAGCGAGGGTTTTCCAGTTATCGCTCGAGAAAAGCGCGCTGGCAAGGCGTCCAAGATGCCATGTGAAATATCCTATAGCTTGTGGGGCGAGATTGGTTACATTCATTCATCGTGTGATAAATACCTATAATGATGCACCGGATCCTCCTAACTACAATATCACACCTTCGGAATTTTCCAAAATTCTTCCCTTCCAGAAGAAAATTATATCGAAAAGTAACCCGGGAGCGAGCTCGGAGGTGAATGCTAAAAGTCGTTATATGTCGACTTTAGACTACTCGCAATATTGAACATATGTTCCTTGACTCGTTCAAATCTGGAGCAAAACATCAATTCGTTCGAGTGAACGTGAGAACGCGCCCCGCAGTATGAAGCGTTTCTAGGGCCTTAAACTTTTAAAAAGGAAAAACAGCGCACTATAGCTCGGGACGACAACTGAAGGTCAGATCGATCCTGTACACGTTTTTTTATCCCCCAACAGCTTGCCTGCCTGGGTATATTCGTTTACTCCAAGTCGTTCGTACACGAGTACTATCCCTTGTGTTTTCCTTAATCGGTGAAGTCCTAAAAGCAATGAAAGGATATATCTCATTATTTAACACAAAAAGGAAATATCGTAAACTTTTTATACTTAAAGAAAGCGCAGGCATTAGTTCGAACATTAATTTTATCCAGAGCACTTAAGTAACTGCTACTCGTGAAACTCGCGGAATATATCGGTTCCAGAACTCGCAAGCGTTCGTAATTGATCCGAGAAATTCGCGATCGTTCTTATGAAGGGTACGTAACGCCGCCGAGTTTACCTGCCGAGGTTCAGATATGTGAAGAGCGTGAAATCTTTTCTGCTATGTCTGGCAGCGAGCAAACCTTGTTACTTTAATAAACCTTCTTTCCGCAGTAGATATGGATCGATTAAAGCTTGGGCGGCGGAGCATTGTATGGCATCTTGTGCGATTCTCCAGAGTCTCACGATTATCTTGTGAAACAAGAATGTTAAGAAAAATACCATCCAGTTATCACTCCAGCAAGGCTCCAAGATGCCGTGTGGGTTCTCTTTAAAGTCCGGAAGGCGCCAATTGAATATATTCATTTTACCTGTTTGCGTGATGAGTACCTAAAGATTATGTGGTATTCCCCGAGAGACTACGATATCGCGCCTTCGGGCTCCAACGAAGATCTTTAACCTTGAGAGAAAATTATGAATTGGAAGTGGTTATGCTTTTAAACTACAGCTCACGCCGAAGAATGCATATGTCCAGGCTCCTTTTCTGCCGCATATTGAATATCGCCCTTGCCGCTGAATCTCAAAGAATTGGAACGTATCATCCACCGCGGCGGTGAGATAATACATAAAACCGCGTGCTGCCGTATCAAAACTCTTGAAGAACCCTTTTAAGACGAGAGGGATATCGTAGAGTCCGGTGCGCCGTCAAGCTAGATTAATAAACATGGTGCTTTTTCTTTTTCTTTTTTTTTTCTTTTTTTTTTTTCGCCTTATTAGATTCTCCGACGTCTCCTTGGAAGACATAATCGTTATATCTCGCGCTGCTGGCTTGACAATTGTTATCCTGTAGGCCGTAGTAAATTGGTAAAAGCATAGAGCAATAGAAGGATATCTTATCTGGGTGTAGAAAAGAAGCATCATAAGCTTATCGGTTATAGGCAGGTTAAGCGTTAGTTTAGGTGTTTATCTGGGGACGCTCGGAAGACTTGCAGAATATATATCCTTTCTTACGCTACGCTTCGACAGGCCACAATATCCCGTCTTCCGTATTGTCTCGAAGATCCTCACTTTCTTTTAAATGTTCGAAAAAATTGAGAAAGTAGTACCATGTAGAATCAACAGAAGAAGATCACGCATACTACGGTATCGAGACCCTCAATGCCGCATCCTTTCGAAAAAAAAAAAAGGTATCGTATTGAGCTGTGCACGATTCTCACTCACGAAGCTATCATTAACACGGTTGTGAATTTTTCTATTCCTTTATCTCCCGAGCGGTCATATATCCGTTTGGCTCGGGACTGTTCGATACTCATGAGTCCTATCGCCTGTTGGTTTTCACAGCGATACATCACAGGAACGTGGAATATCCAGTAAGCCCGCTAGTAGAGAGAGAGAGAGAGCGAATACTTATGCATTGAACCCTTCTGGTTGTGTCTATATATCTTAGGGCCTCTTTGTTGTGCACGATCGAGCTACGTGTACTGATGCTCACTCGCGAAAGCTATCATATACGGCTTGCAAGCCTTCTTTACCTTGCTAGCGGTAATCTATCCATTTACTTCGTGTTGTTCGATACTCAAGAGTACTACCACTTGAGGATACTGCGAAAACATACATCCCAAAGCTTTGGAATATAGATGTAGCTCTCCTGTGTGAGAGAGGAGAGCGAATACTTATTTCATTGAACCCTTTTGGTATTTTTTTTTTTTTTATTTTTTTTACGTATCTGAGAGGCACCTATCGAGCTATGTACCGATGCTCAATCGCGAATGCTACCATATACGTGGTGCAAAGTTTCTTCTTTTTTTTTCCCCCGGCCAAGCGGTAATCTATCCGTTTAGTTCGGGACTGCTCGATAGTCAAGAGTACTATTGCTTGGGGGTGCTGCCGAACGAACACGTCGTCCAGTTGTTGAATATCGAGTGTCTGCTTGGTGGAGAGAGGGAGCGAATAATTACCATGTTACTCCATCCTCCCGGTGTTTTACCTCCGTATGAAGAGTTTTTGAGTAGCTCCCCCGTGTGAGAGAGAATAGAGAACTCTTATGTCGCTGAGCCCATTTCAGATGTTTACATATCCGAATGAAAACCTTCTGGTGGCTATTATCGATGCAATCCGTCCTCGCGCGTATTTAGATATCAAAACGATGTTGTAACAGCGCTTCGTATAATTAAGTCCACACGATACATTCCACGATATCATAGAATTTCAAAGTTGGCTGTTTTCGTTTAGTTAGGAAGGAACGTTGTATACGTGATTTGCTGTTGAAGTTAGCGGCGTGGTACTTGTTTTGTTATAGTTAGCGCTCGCTAGTGAAGTGGTGCAGGGCGATTTATTATTGGGCTAGAAGTTTCGAGTTTTGGCCTTCTATTTTTTCTTTTCTTTTCTTTTTTTTTTTTTTTTAATACAACCAAAAATAAAAATAAATTCATCAAGTCTTTACTTTCCCCTCAAAGAGACCAGACGCCTACGAAGCATACAAGCTCGATCTTGAAATTTAAAAGATCTATCACGAATATTCTATCGTACAATGCATTGTTTCGTTTTTGGAAAACCCCTCACAGAAGGAAAGGATGAAAAACCAAAAGTAGATTAAAAGGTATGCTAAGCAACAACACGACTGACTATAAACAAAA
>AZLU01000209.1:0-73539 GCA_002224055.1 Pezizomycotina sp. ARF18
GTAAAGTAATTCTAACTTCTCCGCCTTGCCGATTACTTTTGTCCAATCTATTCCGTAGAATTCCGCATCCTCCGCATTCCATATCTTTTCGGTAATCCTATGAACTCGTGCCTTAACCTCGCTTCGTCTCCTTTTTCGTGTCGGTCAAGGAAGTTTCGCTGCACAAGGTCGGCAGATGGTGCTGAAAACCAGGAAGTAACTCTGACAGTTATCTTCATCTTCGTCGTCCATGCTTACAGAGCCTGTATCATGCTCTCGCCTCTGCGTTGTTTCCCCAATCAGCTCGGGAATATTAAGGTCTATGTGACGGAAAAACGTAGGATCTCCTCCTCCGCATACTTTGTGTAGTATGGTAGGAAATGAGTTGTAGGCTTTGTCGGGTCTGCAGGCTGCGTATAAAGCATAGTACACAGATCTTGTCGTACTAGTTGCTGAATAAGTGTGAATCATGTACGGCACTAGCCTAAGTTGTCCCTCCGTTAATTTCTCTCTGATGATGTTTGCCCATATTAAATTCTCCGGCTAGAGTTCTGCGATTTTCCGTTTTTATATCCACTCAAATACTGACGCACTAATGGTACCTTCTCTAGTCCATTCTTCTATTTCCTCCCGATTAATCTCTGGTTGCTACTCTAAAGACCTTCTCTTAATCGTATGAAAATGGCGGCGGACTGTGGGTATGAAATTGTAGATTCCGTGATCGTCTGCGTACCGTGGTGGCCTAGCGTTTTTCCTAAACATTGGTATTTTCGAGCTGCGTCTTGAGTACTCCTAGTCCCCCGTTGTCTTTATATCGATAGATTGTCTGAATACGAAATTCTAAGCGTTTATAATTGCACTGTTTAATCTGAAGACCGAGATGTCCTCCACATGCAGCTAACGTATTCCAGCATACTTTTAGACCTTTGTCTAAAGCAGATATAAGCGTACCGGCAAATCGGATCAAATCTCTGCTGGATATTTTCGACTTCTGTGTAGTACGGTAATAGCTCCTCTCGATACGCCACGAGCACAACTACACTTGCCTTTTCGTACTTTCTGATGTATTTCGTCTCTTCTACTGCTTCGGTACCTTCCGGAGGTAGTTCGTCATCGAAAGTAGGCTCTCGCACGTTAATATCCTCATTTATTGACCTCGGCCTAGGAATAGGACAGTCCGTTTCATCTCGTTTCGCTTTTTGTCGATCGGGCGAGATGGTTTCTCTGCTGTTGGGGACCTGCTGTTGCTAAGTTCCGGTCTTTTTCTAGTAGGTCTCTTTTCCGGACCGGGGCTGGAAATTATTTCTTCGACTGGATCTTGTTTCTTCGCCAGTTTCTTTTTGTCGTTTTTCGTGGGGGTAATCCTGTCCTTATCCGGGTATGGATTCGCCATTGGCATGCCATCTGGACTTAGGATTGCCCCCAGAATTTCGAGCTGATAGTCTTTAATTGGTCCTGAGTCTTGATCTTTTTCGGCAGCGATAATATCCCCAGTCTTAATAATCCAGCTGACAGCAGCTTTCTTGTTTCTCTCCTTTATCCTTAGATTTCTGTTTACTAAGGCACGGCCGATGCGGCGAACTCCTAGCTCCAGAGAGATCCCGGTAGAGACAAACTTGCTGAGGGTCTTCATGAAATTGCCTGGTTTTCCATGGACGTCAAATATGTCGATAAATTTTGGATCCCAGCGTGTCGAAATGTATTTCACAGCTTCGGCGTTTCTTTTCCTGTTCTCTTTCCTTTCTTCCGCGATCTGCTTACTGTATCCCCACTTTTCAGAAGTTCATCTAGTGTCTGGTACTTCGTTTTCCAAACCTCCTCTTTTTCTTCCACATAGTTCATGACTTTCTCTAGAAAGTCGCCAAAGAACTCGTAAGCAACCTCTCCTTTCTCAAGAATCTGCTCTACTGCTTCCATAGCATCCTTATTAGGCATGTCCTTAAGCTGATTAATAAAGGATTCTGGATCTTGGTAGGCGATGCCGTTGTGTACGTATATCGGATCTCCGTTACTAGGTCCGGTCATAGCGAAGCTGTTGTGCCTTTGCGGAGAGATAGTAATAGTCTGAGAAGGATCTCGAGGTTCGTTGTCGTAGTCTGACCAAGCATCTGACTGATTTCTAGCCATTTTGACAGGTATTGAAAGCGATACCGGATATGCTGTCGTTTGTCTGATGTCCGAAAAATGGTATGTTACTTTTGTTGTTTCGTTTTTCGTAAGTTCTCCGATCGTTCCTAGAATTTTATACCGTGATGTTCATTCTGTACTTCCAATCTTTTTCCATGCTCCTTTTGTGAGATCAGTCCGTTCTTTTCAATATCTTCTTTTTCTTCTGTCCATCTCCATTTTTCATCCTGATTTTCTTTCTTGATTCGAAGTCAAGATAGATACCTTTCCAGAACTTTCTCAAAGACAGACACGCATGCGCGCAGAAACAAAATTACTCCAAAACGCCAAAGCCAATAACATTCTAGAAAGAAAGTAAGGAAACCTGAGAAGATGCAGAACCATAAAGAAATTTCTAAAACAGCCCTGAACAGTATGGCATGAAGAAAAATAGGTACTTGTTTTTGTGTTTTTGTGTATCTGCTTTCTTGAAACAGAACTTTTCCTGAAGCAAAACGCCGTTCAAAGAGCTAACAGGTGCGAAAAAAAATAAAACATCGCAGAATATAATCGTTTCATACTAAAAGTAGTCTTTTTTTTTTTTTTTTTTTTTTTTTAGAAGGTTTTTATCGTTTTCTAAAGCAGAAACAAATTATTTTACCGGAATCATACTTCTTCCCTATACTCCTCCCTGATTATTGTTACGTCCCTTGTAACAACTTTACACTCACATGTGTTTTCTTGGTCTTCCAACCGGTCTCTTTTCTCCAGGAAGTGATTTGTATTTTCTGGGTCTTCCTACTGTTCTCTTTGGTTGATGTAGTACCCTAGGTTCCAGAAGTAGTGGCGTTTGTACCTTTAAGGTAAGATCTTCTTCTTTTTCTGTTTCGTCATTTTCTGTTTCTTCGTTTTCTTCGTTTTCTACCTCAGATTCTTGTTCTTCTTTCTGTACCATTATGTTTTCGTTTGATGACGAGGAACTCTCGGATTCTGCATCCTCCTGTGCGTATTCTGAGGATAGATAATAAAACGGTTTTAATCTTTCTGTCGAGAAAGATCCTTGCAATTCCGTTCCATCTAATTCCTCCAGATAATAGAATCCCTTTTTCTGATTTCCTTCTCTCACTCGATAAGGACCTTTCCACTTGTAATCTAGCTTTCTCGAGAAACTAGTTTCATGCTGCGTCTGATGAAGTAGTACCATATCTCCACTTTGAAATACTCTTCCAGTTGTCGCAAATTTTTCATCAAAATAGTCTTTATTTTGAAGTCTCATTGTCTTTAATCGCGCCGCAGCTTCTTCCAGGTCTTCGTTTCTTCTTTCTAGCTGTCGAGACCGCAACGCTAACAGATCTGCAGTACTGCATACTTCGCTCCACGGAAAAACAGACCAGGTCGGAATTCCTACTTCTATCGGCAGTACTGCTTGACTACCATAGATAAGGTAGAATGGAGGATATCCAGTGCTTTTTCGTACGGTAATACGGTCTGCCCATACTACAGAGTCCAGATACTGCGTCCATTTGTTAAGTTTTCCGTTACATCTTTTTGCTAGTGCATCGGTAATAGGTTTGTGACCTCTTTCCACGAGACCATTCGCCTGAGGATGGTACGCAGAGGTAAGTACTCTTTGAATACCCATGTCTTTGCACTTCTGTATCAGTTCCTTTTTGTTTTCAGGGCCTCCGTCTATTACCAGCGTTCTCATGCATCCAAATCTGCATATTATCTCTTGAAGAAATTTCGTGACTGATTTGGCGTCCGCGTTGGCCAAAGCCTTAGACTCTAGCCATCCGCTAAGGTCTTCCCTAGCGTTTGCTAGGTAGCTTTTTCCTCCTGATTTGGGCATGTGCACGATATCTAGCCCAACTTTATCCCAGAGATGAGTAGACCAGGTGGGATATAAGGCCGCATTCTGTCTGGCTGATGCTCTTAGCTGGCAAGGCTTGCAGCTCTTAACATATTCAGCTACGTGCTTGTACTGATTTTTCCAATAGTACCGATCCGCAACCTTTCGATATGTTCCTTCTTGTCCTCGATGTCCAGAATTGTCGTGTAGATCTTGAATTATTTTACGTCTTAGCTCCGGTCTATCGATCACGGCACGAAGAGGTACTCCTTTTGTTGATCGCCGGTAGAGCTTCCCTTCAATTACGCAAAACTGGCAAGCTTTTCGTCTAAATTGCTTATACGCGTACGTCGGTACCGTAGGCGGTTTAGACATCGTCTGAAGCCAGTAGGCGATTTCTTTAGATTCTCTAGAGTAGTCTTCGTCATTTTCGAGTATTTCGAGCTCCGGTAAGTTCTCCGCAGGTGCATCTTCAACCATATCTTTTTCCGATCTCATTTCGATTCTTATCTTCTTTATCAGATCTTCAAGATGAGCAGTCGTTTCCTTTCTGATTTCTTCGTCTCGGTACTGATCCGTTCGATCTGTCGGGGTAGTTACGGATTTCAGACCCGGGCTGATTTCAGAACTGCTAGTTTCTGCCTGAGACCCTTGTTGACTTGATTCCTCCGAGCAACCTATTAGAGTATTTAGTTTCATTTTAATCCTAGCCAGAAGAAGATTCTGCACGCTAGAAAGTCTTGCGTCTAAATATTCTTCTAGATCCTCCTCTTTTTCCAGAGAGTCCATGTCTTCCTTTGTTACTGGTCTTCTGCTGAGTCCATCGCTGCAGTATGCTTATGTCCAGAAACGTGTTTTACGTCGAAATCGAAGAGACGTATCCAGGCAAGCCACCGAGTAACCAGCGCACCCGGCAGGTCAGTAGCGGCATTATTTAGCTGATGCACAAGGACAGCTGCATCTATTTCTACTAGAAAATGAATGCCGTAGAGATATCTCCTAAACTTTTTCAAGGCTTTAAGAAGTCCTCGACATTCTCGCTTTCCAGCGTCATACTTTTGTTCCGCGCTAGACCAAATGCCGCTTTCATATCGGCAGGGATGTCTCCGTCTGGTCTCGGATCTTCTTGCATCAGTACCGCACCCCACCCTGTTAGACTAGCATCTACAGCTAGAATAATTTGTCCAGCCTCTTCTTCGTAATCTACTGACTTTAGCGCAGGAGCGGTAGTCACAGCAGATTTTAGAGTATCCATTGCTTCTTGCTGTTCGGGTCCCCAGACAAACTCCACATTCTTCTTTAGTAAGTCGAATAAGGGACCAGAAATAACGGAAAAGCCTCTGATCCAGATACGATAGTACACGCAGATGCCTAGAAATGCCCGAACCTCCGTTGGATTCTTAGGTACTGGCCAGTGTACTATCTTCTCCACTTTTGCGGCATCTGGATGCCGCCCTTCTCCATCACAAACATATCCTACTACTTTCATGCCGCTCTGCATAAAGAAGGATTTCTTTCCGGCGATAGTCAGACCTGCTCGCTCGACATCGCACAGTGTTCGATCCAGTGCTTGAATATGTTCTAGAATAAATTTTCTTACTCCAGCCATAGCAAGTTCTCCGCCATATTCCGTTTTTGGTCCTTTAATTCCGATATCGTCCAGAAAGAGACGAGCGTCCTTAGGAATTCTGTCTCTTAGAACTAGAGATCCTAGACGGCATGCTTGGGCTACAGAGTTCGTCGCTCCTTGAGGCAGGGTAGTGTGCCTGACTAGTCCATGTGTAGGTGTCATAAACGCAGTTATATCTCTAGACTTCTCGTCTAAAGGATACTGATCGTACCCAGAAAACAAGTCGACAAGAGAGGATACTTTTTGTCCTGCGAAATCTTCCGCGAACTCGTCCGGATCAGGAGGCATATTTGCGTCTCGAATCGTGTACCGATTGTATTCCATAGCAGCATTTACTAGTCGGTAGGTTACCGGGTCGTCTTTTTCTTAACTAGGAACCAAGGATTGCGGTAGGGTCCATGGCTTGGTTCTAGTAGCCTCGCTTCGATTCTTGCGCCTACCATATCCGAGACTACTCCGTTTAGTCCTCTGGGATCTGAAATCCAGGCTTCTGCCACGGAGTATGCGCAATAGTTCTGATAACAGAAGGTGCCGCTACTTCCTGTTTAAGTAGCCCTATTTCCTCAAAATTCCAGGCCAGCGCCTTTTCTCTATGATAGAGAAGCTCCTCGAAAATTTCTCGTTCCTTAGGTAAAAGTTCTCCAATATGCATCTCCTGTAGTCGTTCAGGAGTAAGGCGAGATCCTCTAGATATGTCTGAAAACTTTGGTGTCAGGATGTGGTCGAATTTTCCTTTCTGATAGACTTCTTTTTCTATCATCTTTTCTCTCCAGCGCAGGTCTCCGCTGGGTACCGATCCATCGTTTTCCGATATATCCACAGGCTGCACCTTATCTGCTTTTCTTTTGTATGCTGTGAACACATTTGGAAATTCAGACCAGGTCTGTTTTCGCATTTCGAACCCAAGTTCTCGAAATTGTTCTTTTGCCATGTTCTCCGTCTCTTTCTTAACACACTGTCTGATCCTAAAAAGATTATTACGAGATCTTAAGGATAGCTGCCCATAAAGTGTAGGCTTTTCTGACTCTTCCTCCAACTTAACTTCTCCTTTCTCAAGTTCTTTTGCCTTATCTTCTTTCAAGTCTGTTTTGCTGAATAAGTTTCTTCCGTACTTATCATAGTACTCTTCGCTTCCTTCTTCGACGTCGTCGCTTTCTTCGCTTTCGTGGTAGCCGCTATAATCGCTATAACTGCTATATTCTTTCTCGCTCTCAAGTTCAGCGTCGGTATCTTCTTCTGTCGTTCTGTCGAATTTGAAATTAACTTCAGTCTCTGTTTCTGATTCCGTTTCGTTATCGTTTTCGTTTTCTTCTTCGACGTCGTCGCTTTCTTCATCAATATTTTCTTCCTCCTTCAGTTTTATGCGCCGTACTCGAAAAGACCCTTCGAATTCATCAGAGGTATCTTCTTCTACTTCAACAGAAAATATCTCGTTCTCTATGTCATAAATGTCTTCATAGACATCATAGACATCCGCGCTTTTCTGAATTCGAGCTGCAGAAGGTACTTCAGACTTTCCCTTAGTAACGGCCTCAAACTTCGCAGTTACTCCTCTTTGATCTATAAACTCGACAGCTACTCCGCCATCTTCTTCATAGGCAAGTCTCATTCTAGCAGCTCTCATAAAGGGAGTTCCTAAAATAATTCCTTCTCCGGTCTTTTCCATTACCATGAGCTGTATTGGTCCCACAATTCTTCCTCCCAAATTAATAGGAACTTCACAGATACCTCTGGTAGGTACCTCTGTGCCGTCCGCAAGAATAAGAGGTTGAGAACTTGCGGTATAGACCAGTCCCAATTTCTTAGCGATCTCTAGATTAACGATATTAACCTCCGCACCTGTGTCTAAGAGCGCTAGTACAGGTTTGTCTTCGACGTTAATCTTAACTTTGGGACTCTTTTTAGATATGTATTTAGGATCTGGTGGGCCGAGTTTATTTAGGCGAGGTATACCTCCGGACGGATTGGTCTGTTTCGGACGAGATTTCGGCCTGTGTGCTTTCTCTCCTAGAATTTCTGCTACTACTTCTTCGGTCTGAGGTGCTTTAAAGAGTTTCTGCACCTCATTAAAGCTAAGCAGAACGTTCCCAGGAATAGGATAGACATTACCCATAATTTGCTTAACTGAGTACACAGCTGCGTCTTTTTCGGATAGTCTTTCGAAGATTTTTGTTCCGCCTACAGGTTTTCCTGAGGCTTCGCTTGTTTTGAAGGTAACCGTTTTCCTGGATTTGCCGACGTCGGTCATGGCTATGTCTGGTTTTGACGTACTAGGTAGAGTGGTAACAGGCGCACTTCCGGTTTGAAATCCTTGTTTAAACTGTTGCTGTTGCTGATACTGTGTTACAGGAGGATAGTCCTGAACAGGTGCGGGATTCGGACCCGGTCTGTTTTGGAAACTTTGTTGACTATAGTTATTCCAGTTAGACCCGGCCCGAGGAGTCGGCCTTTTTAAGATCTGCTTCTTAGTGTTCGTTCCTAGGGGAGCCGGTGCTTCTCTTTTTAAAGGAGGCTGCTGCGCAGATTGAATATACAGTTCTCCGGTATTATCTCCTTCCTCGTATTCAAACTCAACCTCAGGTACTATTCCTTGGTCTGATGAATCTTCTTCCTCCTCCTCTTCTTCGTGACAGGAAATAGCAGAGGCGCCCATCCTAATAAAGTTCAAGTTAGGCTTATTAGGTTGGTATAAACTTGGACTATTAGCTTCTCTCTGTAGAGAGTCTCTAATAGCTTCTAGAGGAGGTATATCGTATCGAGTAATAGCGATTCTTTGTCCCATCTTTGGTCCTTTCGCATAGCAGAGAGTTCCATTGTCTGCAATAAGGATTTCTCCGTTCTGAGCCCATTCAAGAACATCTGGACATTTGTCTTTTCGGTGATCGTGCTTGAAACAGAGCCGACACTGGTTATTTTCAAGAAGATACTGTCCGTTAATTCCTCTGCGTGGCATCAATCCTTGCTGATCCTGCTGCGAAGAGTAATACTCCTGTGTTGCTACAGCGGCGATACTTGTCCCTGCGAAGTACCAGGAGCGTTTACCTGGTACTGCTGCCTGCGTGAGTAGTTCTGCGAGAAATTTTGTTGATGCTGACTTTGCTGTATTTCCTGTGAATTTCTCTGTAGGGCGGACTGCTGTTGAGTCTGAGGCGCGTATCTTTTTAAAGCTTGTAAAAGTTCCGGGTCTGATAGACTATTTAAAGTCATCCTACCCATTCCTTCTGTTAAGCTTCCCATTACATCAGTCACGATGGGAGGTTTCTGTTCTAACAAAAAGAAGGATCATCCTTAAGACTTTCCTTAAACTGTCGACTAGTTTCAAGACTAGCTCTTCCTCCCTGCATTTCTTCATCAAAGGCTATGCAGGCTCGCAGACTCTCGATCTGACTGTCAAACTCTTTCTGCAACGAAGAGTACTTCATGGTTAGTACTTTTTCAGGATCTACATGACATCTTCTGATAATGCGTCCTCGAATATCTATAGGTAGTCCTTGAAGAAATAATCGTCCTTGCTGATATTCCGTCATTTCTTGATTTTCTACAAGATGAGTAGAGATATCATAGAATTGCCGATCGTAGGCCCTAATTTCATCGATGTCAGCTTTATTTGCTTCAATTAGCTTTCTAAGATTAGAGTTAGTATAGTATCTCTGTTCCTCATCCTTTCCTTTATACTCCTTTTTTAAAGTCTTGCACATATCATCCCATGACGATATGCTCAGCATTACTAATAATCTGTCTACATTCCGTTCTATAGCTCCTGTGCAATATTTCGGAAGTAGTCTGATCATATCGTCTGAAGACGTCTCATGTCTGTCGCACATATCTTTATAGGTACGAAGAAATCTGGTAACATTAGTTCCATTAAACTCAGGCGCTCCTATGGTCCCAGGTCCGGGAGGAGTAGCGATCATTTTAATGGGTTTTCCGCCTTGAGGATTAAGTATCTTCATTAGGTTTAATAAGTATCCCATAGAGTCAGCTATTTCTGCAGGAACCGGACCCGGTCCGATTCCTAAGGCGGAAGCTATATCGCGAGTGGGTATACTAGTAGTAGTTTCCTTCGCTAACTTATCAGCCATCATGTTAGCAGGCGTGTTCTGAGGATCAGAAGCAGCTACGTTAGGTGCAGCAGATGCTTCAGAGAAGAGGAGCGATCAGGTAGCTTAGGCTTAAATCTGTTACTGAGATCTCCTTCGATGGTGTTGCGACGAGAGTCCCCAGAGACAGAGGAGTTGTCGTCGATCTGGGTGGCTTCTCGGATCTCAGTAAAAGAGGAGCTGGTATTAGAAACTGAAGTACTAGTTCCAGTACCGTCATTTTCCTCGGTCCTTAAGGTATCTTTTCCTTTTCCTTTTTCTTCTTTCATATTGTTATTTCCGGAAGTATCCATTTTTCTTTTAAGAAATTTTTTTTTTTTTTTTTTTTTTTTTTTTTTTTTTTTTTTTTTTTAAGCGGGCTAGCAGGGACTAAAAAAACAAAGCGTGAATAGTACGGAAAGGGTATAAGCAGGCTATTAACCGATAGCTTGCTTATGGGATAGGGGAGGGTTATCTTAGTGCTTAGAGTACTAAAAATATTTTAAAGTAAAGGTAAGTGTAAGAGTACTAAAAGTTGTTCTGTTATCTGTTCTGTATTCTGTATTCTGTATTCTGTATTCTGTATTCTGTATTCTGTATTCTGTATTCTGTATTCTGTATTCTGTATTCTGTATTCTGTTCTGTTCTGTTCTGTTCGTATCTGAGGAAGTATATATGCTGAAAAGTAGTACGATATCCGGTATCATAGCTTCTCTAGCATATTAGCTCCCTAATTATGCTGTTTTACTGTATACTGTTAGTTCTGATGGCAAGCTTTCTGCCATTGGGTATTACCGTTAGCGTAGGAGACGTCTGACTTCAGCCAACACTAAACTGTAAAGGGGAATTTTGGTTGGTTGCATATGCTAAAGCACGTTAAACCATAAAAAGGAGAGCTCGGTAAGTTGCATTTCCGCACACTGGCGAAGTCCGGAACTTTCTTAATATAACGTTCCCGTACTTGGCTGTTAGAATAAGACTTTTCTTCAGCCAACGCTAAACTTCAAAAGGGAATTTTGGTTGGTTGCATATGTCATGCACGCCTTTACAACTCTATATAATATCGTTTGATTTTTCTTATATCTCTTAGATGTAGAAATTCTCAAACCTTCTTACCAATCCTCACCAGATATTTTCAAAAGAGTACCTTATCTCAAGAAATATCTTATGATTCTCGGTCTTAAGAACATATCAGTCGGTTCAGTAAACATACCGAACCTCCGAAGATATATCTTGTAAGAACAAATGAAATGCTTCCACGACAATTTCCGATTACAAATTCATAAATATCTAGTAACTTACCTAATTTTCTGCTTACCTTTCTATTCTCGTATAGGTTATCCGTCGCTCGAAAGTTGCTCCGGGGGCGTTTCTAGACATCAGACCCGGTCTGATTGGCTTGCCTACTTAATTTTTATAGTACAAGCGATACCTCCGTCCTTTGTGACTCTCGCTAGTTTTCCTCGTCTTGCCGCCTGATCTCGTCGGGACTCTAGCTGCGATTGGGAATTTACGAATCCCGCAAATTCTAGCCTGTCTGCGTTACTATCTCTTACCGCTGCTGAAAGATCCGAAGGCTGTTCTACCGTCTGGTTTACTGTAAAGACCTATCTGCCGCGTACTTTCTAAAAAGACTTTCTAGCTCTGCTTGTAGACGCTGTAAAGCAAAAACATTCGTGACGATAGTAAGTATTTCCCGATCTTAGTTTCCTTAACGGCTATTACTGACGTTAAATCTTCATTAGCAGTTAAAATATATTCAGATATCTCTACACTAAGAACTGTAACAGTTTCGTATAGCTTAGAGTCAGCCATTTTTTTTTTTTTTTTTAGTATTTCTTGGTATGTAATTATTCCTACTGTTAAAGTAGTTCAAATCACATACTCCTCACCATTTGTAAGATAGCTAATTTCGTGTTTCCTAGCCTATTTTATATTACTAGGCATCTCGAGATGGAATTTATATGTTTATATTTAAAGAGCCTTTTTAAAAGGGTACTGAAAGAAACGGCATAGATAGTAGTTCCGTGCTGAAGAAACGTTGTCTAAAGAATAAGTAATTTTCTTCCTCCTCTTTCTTCTTGAAGAGAAAGAGAGAGTCTGAGAACGATACTATTTATAATAGCAAGTCTCATACTAATCCCACTTCTCCGTATACCTAATACTACATTAAAGTAGAAGATAAACGCGCGAACTAGACTAGAATAATAGTAGAAATCCATGCGCTTGCAGCGTATACATCACACGATAGTACCGCGCAAAGACCACAGGACTTCTAAGAAAAAAGAAAGAAAAGAAAGAAGAGAAAAGAATGCATGCGCGTGCATATGTTCCCATAAGCACTGACGCTAATGTAAAAGAAGAAATAAAAGTGAAAAATTCCTCACAACGTATATACTCTTTTAGATTATAGCGGCTTTATAGCCTAAGCTAAGCTAAATTAATATAGTAAATTATATACTATATTTTATCTCTTATACTTCTTATATATTATATATTAGCTTATACGTTTTTCCCTAAATTAATATTCTAGATTTTCTAAAAGAATTTATTAAAGATTACGTTACTTATAGCTTAAATATTTTAAATTTAATAATTTATTTTATTAGTCTATTTAAATTACTAATAAAACTATACCGCTAAACTAAATACCGCTACCGCCCTACTACTAAAAAAAGGGGTATTTTCTCTAAAGCTTAATTACTTAGAAGATCGGCTTAAAAAAGAGAATAATACTTCTATAAAAAAATCTCTAATAAAGAAGAGAAAAGATCGCCTACCTAAAAAAATATTAAAGAATCTACCGGCGATACTAATTCTAACGATACTAATTCTAGTAAAAAATCGATAAACGTAAAAAAAGACGTTCTTAAAAGTAATTAAAGACCGCGAAGACTATAAATAAAAAATAAAAAAGATAAAAAGGCTTAATAATTATTCTATAGATAGCTAGGAATATAAATAACGAGATATTAAAAAAAATTTAGAAAAAAAGAGTACTACTATACGACCTAAAATAAAGTAGCTTTAGCGTAAGCTAACGCTTAAAAATAAAAAAAATTTAAAAGATTAATATCTAAATACTAAGTATAGATAGTAAAATTTAGAAAATAAAATTTTTTTACTAAGAGTCTTTAGAGAGAGACTATATAAATACTTAAGCTAAATAAAGAGATATAAAATTTTTAACGATAAAAATAGCTTAAGTCTAAATTTAATCTAAATAAGAAATAGAATATTCTAAAACTAGGCTTAATATAAAAATAAAAACTATAGCGGCTACTATAGAAGATACTATAGTAGCTAGCGAAGATTAAAATTAATAGATAAGATTATTTTTAATAAATAAAAATATAGATAAATAATAATATAGACGATAGAGAAGATTAGATACCTCTAGTAAAAAAATAAGTTTTAACGAGTTAGATATTTTTAAGCTTAACTAAATAGAAAAGAAGAAAGAAGAGAGATAAAAAGAGAATAAAGAAGATAAAGATAAAGAAGAAAGATAAAGGTAAAGAAAAAATAAAGGTAATAATAATAAGGTAGTAAAGAAAATCTTAAGTAGATTAAACTACTTTAGGTAGAATCTAAGTTTATTTACTTTACTTTATATAAAAAAGTAATTATTAAATTATTATTAGTCTAGTATTAAATTTATATATAAAAAAAGAGAAGAGAAATAAATTTAATTTAAAAAAACGGGTTAAAAAAATATAAAATTAAATTATAAAAGAAAAATAAATATAAAAAATAAAAAAATATATTTTATTAGTCTACTTTTAATATAACTCTAAATAAATAAAAAAAATAAAAATATATTTATTTTTTTTCTTTTTATCTAATAAGCTTTATCTTTAGAGCTACTAAAGTTTATTTTATTGCTATCCTATAAAATATCTATAAAGCTAAAGCTATTAGTAATATATATAATAATATAATATTTATATATATACTAGAATCTATATTAAGCTTTTAATAATCTAAAAATAAAGCTCTTCTTTAGCGATAAAATAGTACTTATAACGCTTTAAGATTAAACTTCTTTTTATTTTTTTATTTCGGCGTAAATAATATTTTTACCTTCTTTAAAAACTCTATAATAGAGTTAGCTTAAGTAGAACTAAGCTATCCTCAGTTATTTATTAAATTATAATTATAATCGAGGGCCTTTAGAAGTACTTAATATTTATAAGAAGTATTTTTTACTAGGCGTAGAATATATTTACTTTTTTAATATATCGATATCGTATAATAGTAGCTATAATAAGGTTTTTTTTTTTTTAATTAATTAAGCTAAGATATAAGAAGAGGTATTTATTATTATAAAAATCTTTTAAGAGAATTATAAGAGTATTTATTTTATTTAATAATTAAAATAATAAATCTTAATATTTATTTTTACTTTTTTTATTTAATATTATAATATTTTTATTAGTCTATTATTATAAATATAAAATATATAATAATATTATATATATATTAATTTTAATAATAATAGATTTATTTTTTAGTTTTTATTTTCTATTTCCTAGATACCTTTAACTTTTATTCTAATATCTATTTTCTTCTACGTTTCTTTTCTAAATATTTTTTAATACTCAAATCAATATATTAATAATTAATATACTTATTTTTTAACTTCTAGGTAAACTTTTATAAAAATATTCTTATTTTATTTATATATATAATTAGACTAATAAAAATTAAAATTATTTAGAATTACGTTTTTTAGTATAACGACTTAATATATATTATATTTATAATATTTAATAACGCCTTAAGGTCTAAATATCTAGATATTATAACTTCTTTAATTAGTACTCTAGACTAAGTATATCTTCTTAATTAGGCTCTTCTTCTATTCTTTTACGTAATATCGTTTCTTAGCGTATAAGAAACTATAGACCTAATAAATCTAAGTCTATTACTACTCTAAGCTTAAATTTACCCCTAACGGTAAATATATTTATCTTATTATAATTAAAAAAGAGTTTTTAGAATAGTAGCGTTAAACGCTATAATTAGATTATAAAATAGGATAAAAACTTAGCCCTACCTAAATAGAGTTCTTATAAATTTAGAATATCTAAGATATCTAATATAGCTAATATTATAAAGTAGCGCTTATAAAGCTATTTTATAGATATCTTTCTAATAAACTATATTTTATATATAAGAATTATAGTATTAAATTTACGTACCTAATACCTAAGAATAATAGAATATTAAATATTAAACGATATACTTAACGTTAAAAATATAAAAAAAGAAGAGCTTCTAAGAGTTAAATAAATATTCTAACAATAATAGAAAAGGTATATAATTATTACTTTAGTATTTTATTTAATTAATTTTTTTTTTTTAAAAAAAAAAACTAGACTAATAAATATTTAATTAATATTTATTTTAATAAAAATAAAATCTAATAATATAAGCCACATAAAATCTTACTCACCTAAATAGATTTATTATAAGGCGCTAAGCTTATCGTTATATATATACTACCTTTTAGATTTATTAACTATAAATAATTTAAATAATATAGTCTTACTCTTTAGCTAACGACTAAGCTTCCAATATTAAAAATACTAATATAGATCTACTAAAAGAGCCGATAAGATTATAAATAACTTAACCGAGCTTTTTAGGGCTAGCTAGACTAAGATCTCCCTAATATTAGATACTTAAACTATACTAAATAAGCTTATATTTTTAGGAGTACTTAGTTATATAATAACTAATAATTAGAACTATAAAGAGTTACTAATTATAGTAGATAAATTAAAAGAATAATATACTAGAGAAGAGCTTATATAGATATTAAGCAAGATTCTAGATTAATATTATATTAAAGATAATTATTAGATATTACTACTATAATATAGCTAATAATAGAGCGATAACTATAATCTTAGCTAACCTCTTAATAATAACGATACTAAGGAAGATAACTACTAAGTTTAATTATCGTTAAGAACTACTATTAATATAATATCTACCGCCTAGAAAAGTTAAAAACTTTATATCCTATATATAGCTTACGTTATTTAACTAGTAGTTAAAGAGTTTCTTATCGGTATTAAGTCGGTTACTACTAATAATATTATCTTATAAGACGTACTATAGCCCTTAGAAGTAAGTAGATTTAATAAACGGCTAATATCTTTTTAGAAGACTATTAATAAGGTATATTAAAAATAGACTAATAAAATAAAAAAATTATTATAATCTATATTTTATTTCTTATTAATTAAATTCTTATACTTATTTAAGCTTTATTTATTTATATAATATCTAGACTAATAAAAATTAAATAATATTATCTATAGCTTTATTATAATAGATATAAATATTTACGCGCGTTATTAACTTAAGCCTATAGAGAGTTAAATAGTTCTTAATACTTTAAGAATAATCTAAATACGTAAGAATTCTTTATAGATTAAATAATAGAATAATACCGGTTAGAATAATCTAGAACGTATAAACGCGATAAAACTCTACTATTAAAATACTTTAAAGAGCTTTACGCCTCTAGTTTATTATAAAAGATTAGATTAAGAATATTATAGTTTAAATCTCTCTATCTAACTAATAATAAATAGATTTAGATTAAGTATATTATTACTACCTTACTCCGTTTAATTATTTTATAGACTTTATATTCTAATCCTATTTTATTACCCTTCTATTTACTTTATTATTTATAATAATATCTTTAACTATCTCGAAGATATAGTAGATATATTAAAAAAAAAAATAGTTCTATAAAATCTAGCTTATAAAACTATAGTTCCTATTAAAAAAAATTAGCTAAGTACTATTTATCTACTAAGACTAACTCTAAAGGCCTATTATATATTCTTACTATTATCTTATATCCTAACTATAAATTAAGTTTATTTCTTTAAAAAGAATAGATACTAGAGGCTAGGTAAAAAAAAGACTACTAGAAATAATATAGAAAACTTTTTTACGATTTTAGAAGGAATTTTATTTAGCCTATAAGAAGAAGGGAGTATACTATATAAAGATTAATTAATTAATAAGAAAAAATAATATAAGTAATTTTTTAGATTATTATATTAATTTATATATTTAATTTAATTATTTATATTTATAACTAGACTAATAAAAATCTAAAAATATCTTTTTTATTATTTTTAACGGCTAAAACCTTAATCCTAATCTCTACGTCGCCTAGTAACTATATCGAGCTTAACGCTAAGAAATACTATCGATAAAAAATATACGTAGTATATAGAGTCTACTATTATTAGTAAAATAATATTATACTCGATAGCCTAGTAATAAATAAGGAAAAGAATCTACTAGTATAGTAGAAAAAAACGTAGATCTCTATCCTATAGTATAAGGATAGCGCGTAATATCCTTATAATACTAGTAGCCTTTATTAGTCTAGAAAGAGTATTTAGTACCGGAAGAATTATACTCGATCTTAGACGTAATCGATTAAAGGGAACTACCGTTAGAAATCTTCTTATTTATAAGGCTTAGTTTATTAAGCTTCTAAATAAGAAGATTAGTAATTAGCGAGATAATATCGATTTTTAAAAAAAAATAGAAGCGAAGAAGAAAGATAATATAGAGGATATAGAGATATAAAACGATAAGATAATACTAGGGCTTAAGTTATATAATACTAGTTATATTAGTAAGATAAAGGAGGAAGGCTATATTAATAATACTAGAAGCTATAATTCTATAGATAAGATAGATATATTATACCTAAAGTATATCCGTCGTCGAAATCTCGGTAGTAAATATAATTATTTAGTTAAAAAACTAAAGGTTAAGCTAGTAAGGTAAAAGAGAAAAGGACCTCTGATACTACGTATATAATATAATAGTAAAAGCGAAGATAAAGTAATAGGATAGCTAATAAGAATTAAGAATTATAATTAGTATAATTAGATTTAATTTTAGGAATATATTAATTAAATTTATATTAAAAAGTTAATTTATAATTAATTAAATTTTTTATTAGTCTATTTTTTCTCTCTTAAAAAAAAATAAAAATAAAAATAATAATATATATATAAATCTCGGGTTATACTAAGAGAATTACCGGGTTATAGGGTTATTAACCCGCCTATAAAACTAACTCGGGTCGGGTTATAAGATTAATAACCCGCCCATCCCCGGGTCGGGCCAGTCGGGTCGGGCTAAAACCCGGCCCATAAGTAAACACTATTATAATATTAATAAAAATATTATTAATATTAATAATATTATATTAAATTATTAGATCGATAGCTATAATAATAATAAATATATAATATTAAGTATTATAGCTAAAAATTATTTAATATACCGGCATCGAGCGCAGCTGTCGAGTTATAATTTTTAATTGTAAGTAATATATTTACAAACAAAGAAATACATTGAAATCAGAGACGTTTCAACAGCTAATGCTATTAAAGAGTTGGGGGTTGGCGTTGAGGCTCAATCTAATTAAAAAACGACGCTAAATGCCCTGCCCCCAGATTCCCCACCGCTGTTATAAACCCTCGCTTTGGGCCACCATTGGTTGCGATAGCGAAACGGCGTGGAGTGCCCACTTAAGCCGCATGAATAGTGTCTTAAATATCTTCAATATAAATGCACCAAAATCTTAGCTTTTCTTCGAAAGCTTCTTTTGGTCTATTGCTATTGAGGAATGATTCCATTCTTTAGCGAGCATTTGGAACTTTGAGACTTCACGATTACCGAGTAAAACTTTATATAGTTTTTTAGTAAACAGCAGTCTTTTTAGTCATGGGAAGTCAATGAACTCTCTTCGGCGCCAGGAGTAACTTATCCAACCGTCTCCTTGATATAACGAAGAATGAGCCCCACCTTAACTTAGAATCCAGGCAGATCAGTCCGACTACTAATCCTGAATACTAATATTCTGAAGATATTCAGTAATCCCCCTTGGGAATATTGTATATTCTCCGTACTAAAAGATAATAAGTAGAATAGTAATACCCACGAGCTCAGAATAAGTATCTTCCCAGCGACAATCACCTGTCAACTAACTAAGGGTATTTGATGACCCAGAGTCTTGTTTCCTGATCAGCGATCGAAGCCTTCCACCCCCTTCTATTCGACAAGCTATTACCATTTGTGGGTAAAATAGTCGATACTGGGGTAAGATCGGCATCACCTAGCTAGAAAGTTAAAAAAAAAAAAAATCGGTTTGTCCATCGCCGTCATCTTCAGGCCCAATGATAGGAAACCCCATGCTTTTCCGACTTATTCTAGCCAAAGGTTTCGAGAGATAGGATTATTCCGAACTTTTGGTAATTGCACCTTTGTTTGTTACTACTCAGTTTACTTATCAGTATGTGCCGCAGCCCCGCGGTTCAACGGCGTATTGTAGGTATAGTTATAAATTCTTACCATAGGAAGACCTTGACGTTGGTATTTTTGCTGGTGTATCTTACGACTTATTATGGTGAACCATTGGCATTCTCGTTTTTTCAGCCTTTCGTTTTCGCTTCGGCAACCGAGGTCAAAAGTTAAGATTAAGGGCTCAGATCACTGCCAGGTTTTTCTAAATACCTCCCAGCACGGAGTTAAAAAGAAAGGACAGAGAGAGAGAGAGACTGTCAGCGAGACTTTCAGCTTCACCTTCCTCTTCTTCGTGAGACAGGTCCTTCCGTAAAAGAACATCTCGAGATAAGCACAAAAGGGTACACAATAGTAATTTTTGCAAAAAAAGACGAGAAAAACAGAATAAACGGCTCGCCAGGGTAAACATAAGCATGCATGCTGGCCTTATAATATAAAATCTATTTTCATCGTTTTTTTTTTTTAAATGTTTCAACTATCGCAGGGAAGCTCCTGCGGAACTCCCGCACGGCCGTGCCCTTTCCGTGTATCCCTCATGTTTCTGCGTATGTGCTGCAGCGCTTGCATGGTGGTCATTTTTATTACCTGCTTAAACGATTGTCGCTGTGTCTACGCCCATGTGGCCGTGATTTTTTTTAATTTGTTTCCTTTTGACGCCCACTAGACATACTTAAACAAGGGCGCCACTGTTTGGTCGCGAGCGTATTCGTGGGCATAGAATTGGTTTCCCAAACAAAGCAGCTTGACGGACATTGGTGCGTTTTTTCCAAGTTCTCACGAAGCAAAACAAGGAGCCTTAATAGCTCGCAGTTATAGCGAAAATTGACATGCTTGGCTCAAATGTCTTATTTTCTGCTTAGCGAGATAGCGCTGTTTCTCTCCTGTATTGTTTTACACGGGCATATTATTGAGCCTTTGAAAAAACTTTCGTTTTTATAATACTATTATTTCATTATTATAAAATAAATATATATCGAAATAGATAAGAGAAAAAAATCTTTCTATCGGAGGAACTCTTGATCTCACAAGTCCGTGAAATATCGCTATTAACATTTAGTTCGTGATCATGAGTGGTTTATTTCGTAGGTCGTAGGCATCAGTCAACCGAGGGCGCCGGGTGCACGATTGCAGTTTGGCAGGTCGCAATGATCATCCAGTACGACCTAGTCTAGACTCACCCTAAAAAGTCCCTACCAGATCGCAACCTGGAGAAAGAGCCCGATGGCGTGGTGATAATTTGCAAGCGCTCAAGGGTAGTAGCTTAAGCTTAGCTTAGCATTGGGTTCCGAAGATCTTCCCAAAGAAAAAAAAAAGGCCTAGGTAAATTGGAGATTAAAAGACATTTTCACAAAAGATTGCAAGGGCTAGGTTCTTGGTAATTGGTTTCGAAATTTGGGGAGAGAGATTTATAAGTCAAAAAAAAAAAATTTCAAACATTTACTACTTGATATAATTATACTACGCCGATCTTGATATTATCACGGGCGTACGTGCGCCGCGGCGTTGACCATGATCGGCCAGAGCCTCCTTTTTTGAACGGAGAATTCCTTGAGCTTTATATTTTCCATCTTAGGACAGTCGCTAAGCTAAAAGAGTAAAATAACAGACTGGGTTGTTTACCGTCCCCGACTCGACTTGGGAATGTAGCTATCAGCGGTTGCAAAAATTTCCACCGGGCCAACTAGAGATAAATGCGTGATTCGATAGCTTGATTATATTTAACCTTGCTATTAGACAAGCAAGCAAGGAAAGGCAAGAGATGACGGTCACGGATTATATACAGGTAGGGAGGGCTAAGTTCCCTAGTCTTTGAATTTTCTCCTAATCCTTCGCCTGTTTGAGTGACTTTCGCCTCTGGACGGTTGCTCTTTAATACAAAACAATCGATAGGTAATCATGCATGGATCTTCCTAGAAAAACGTAACGTCTAATAGTAGTATTCTTCAGTTCTATAGGTAGATGGCTGCTCTAATATATATCCAAATTAAGATCAGCCGCCGGTCCCGTCAAGTGGGAAGTGGAGTGGGCTGTAATATGTATGGCGCAAGAGGCATCGAACCCGATCTCAAAAAGTTCGTATTTCAGTCCCTGACACCTGGATAGGAGTATTATATTCCAAACGATGTTTTTTTTATTATCAGGGCAACGTATGATATCAAATAGTCCATTGTTAGTCGTCTTGAACAAAGCCTAAAGAGTCGTTTTGGGACGCTGTACCGACGTCAAAGTTATCATACCATAAAAAATAATAATTAATTATACGTGTATATACAAGAAGGGAACATATCACCGATACCAAAATAAACGGGGTGGAGAGCTTAAGTGAATCATTCGCCGTTTAGCTAGGAATTGAAATAAAAACTTACGTAAATAATGTTTCGCCTTGTTATTTGGTAAATTTCTCGCGATAGTGGTTCTGGGGATGGTTTAGATGACTTAATGGGGAAAATGCCCGTTGACAAAGTAAAAAGAGGCGTTTTGTTCCCTAAATTTCATTTCCTCCGCGCAAATCCACCTGCAGCTGTGGTTAGCTAGCCTTGGTCAAATTTTAAGGTATCACAAAGCAAAGGTGTTGATCATTGACCGAGAGAGACTGTGGAGGAGAAAGCCCCTCTAAACGGCCAGGAAAATTTTAAAAATGTTTCTCGTTTAACTTACTAAATCTTGCTCTGTGGCATGATTTAATAATATCCTCTTTAAGGTGACGATCACTAATTGATTCCAACCTTTTCAAGGTCACGTAGACATTTTAATGCCCGTTTATTTCGGTGAAGCTCTCAACTAGAAAGCCCCTACCGTTCGTTAGTTTCTACTCCATAGAGGATCCTCCGTAGCTGTACGACCGTCTCCCGCGCACGGGGCGCCCTGTACTGAGAACGCCTCTTTCGTTGCAAAACCGCGGGATATTGCGAGCAAACGCATCAAACTTGCGTTGCCACCTCCACGGAAGCCTTAACCTCGGTGCTAAACGTTTTGATCCAGCGTACAGTACACTGCTTCCAAGACAACAGCTCGAGGATAATCACGAGGTTCAATTGGGAAACTCCGGCGCTGGTACTGGATGTTTTTTTTTTTTTTTTGTTGTTTTATGAAATCTTTTTTTATTTCATTTTTCTGTCCACCTAATGCAGATCTGCCTTCAAGATTTGGGTATTTACAAATAAACGCCTCCAATCGAGACGAAGAAATATACATGCAAGTTCCAAGATGCGAAAGCGAGAAAAAAAAGCAAAACGAAGAAAAAAGAGAAAACTCCGAGTGGCTGCTGATGAAGAAGAAGAAGAAGAAGCAAAATGTTATAGCATTATATACATGAAGAAGTATCGTGGTTCAATGATCAGAGGTATGGAGATGAGCGCGGAAGATCCTTCGATATTTTCCCCTTTTGGGGATTCTTTAGTGGATTTTCTTTTCGCTTCCAGAGCGAGTATTCTTTTCTTTGAATCTTGGTATATTCTGGATTGATCAACTTTTAGTATTTTCTTAGTCGCTGCCTTCTGCGGAAAAGTTATTGTTGGGATTTTCGATCTTCTCATCTCCTGGCGTTTGTATGAAGTTTAGGGGATTGAAAAATAATGGAAAAATACTTAGAAATTAGGAAGAAGAAAAATATACAGGTGTTAAGATGATAATATTACAATATTATTAGTTCTGTTAAGGAATGGCGGGGAGATATCCTCGGGGAAATATTAGAAAGAACAATCGTAGAAAAGGAATGGATGAAGTTAAAATAAAGCGTAGATCGTAAGAAATTTGTTGGATAAATATTATTTTAACATATACAAGAGAATATAATATATAAGAGATTTGTTTTTGAAGTGTTTGCCTTGCCTTAAATGGTAAGGTAGACGATACCTAGCCGGGAGGTTAGGAAGGGAAAAGAAGCTAGAAGATCGAAGAGAAACGAACAATAAACAAAAACGCCCTACCGAGAAAAACAAAAAATGGTTATGTGGATCACCAATGGAAAGTGGTATCAAGTGATCCAAGGAAATGAACAAAAGCAAAGAAAAACGAATAAGAACATGTTGAACAAAGGAAATAAAATAAGTAATGAGGCTTTTTTAAAACCTTAAATTCAAAAAAAGTGAGGATTCAGAAACTCGATCTTGGGGAGATCATCCTCGTGCTCTTCTCTGGTCCAACCATGGGGAGATGCGATTTGCTCGACGAGCAGATTGGAAGTGGAAAACGACGTCGCGCCACAGAGATTTGCACGACTTCCACGAAGTAGCAGCGTAGATAATGGCGTTCCAAAGGCCTTGGCTGGGAGAACGAGGCCCGACACGAGACTGAGAGCGAATACCGAAGAGTCCGTGTGGACGTAAGTGTAAACCCTGTTCATGCTGGATGGATCCATGTAATAAGAAGACCAATGAAGAAGAGCAAGGCGCAGCGAGCATAGGCAAAGGCAGCAGCGTTAGCCTTGAGTGTTCCCCGTGCCCTAGCAGCGGCCCGCTTCTGGGTATCCACATCCAAAGGGCGAACACGCTCGACATCGACTGGAGCAGAAGCGTCCGACTTGGACCTAACCTTTTCGATATCAACAAAGCTGTCGTCATCGACAAGGTCATCCTCTTGTTCGGAATTCGGGCGGGCTCCTTCAACGTAACGGTGTAGCTGTAGTCCCATTGCTGGAGTTGCTTCGGCCCATCGTCGGCCGAGGCTCAGTAACAAGTACCCGAGGGGAAGAAACTTCAACGTGAGTGACAGTCGTCATCTGGATGGCGGTGGGTCGAGCAATAGATACTGCGTGGCTCGTAAGGTCGGACTGGCTGCTGTTCTGCCCTTCCGTTCTGCGGCAAATTGGCGCAGAGAGTGCCTGAGTCGGAAAATGACACGTCCAGTCAAAGCGTAGAGGACGAAAGTAAAGGTGATAACAATCCAAACCGGGCCATAAAAGGTCGCAATCCTCAAAACTTCCCAGCTAGAGCCAATCCAGCACCAAAGAACTGCGCTTCCGTAGACGGGTCCTTTCTCAGGCGTCGAAATAAAGAGAAAAACGAATCCCAGGATAAACGGGATGGTGTAGCAGCAAACGACGTAAGGAAGTTCGAGGCGTCGAAGCTGGGAAGCGGTGTACTTGTGAATGACAGTAAGGTACACATTGATAGCCATGCACATGACGAACAAGGCATCGGCAGGCATAAAACTGGTAGAGAAAATAAATGTAAGTACTTAAGACTAGAAAAAAAAATAAAAAAAATAAAAAAAATATCTGTACTAACACTTGAATGAACAGAGCTTGGAAGTTGCAGAGCGGTCTGTTGATAATTTTGCCATGCCTTATCGGATCCCGAGCAATAAGAGTGGCGATGTTCGAGCAGATATTGCAAAGGCAGCGTAGAACGCAAGTCGATTAATAGGTCGTTTGAACTTGTCTGTAAAAAGGAATGTCGTGATGATAAAAAGCGCACCGCAAAGCGAGAAGGCCGAAGAGACCCTCTCTGCTGTGTTGATGGCGTAAAGTTGTCCTTGACTGAAGTTGGTCATTTTTGAACGTTATAACTTCTTGAAGAGAAGAGAAGAGATGTTAACTTGTCAATATTCTCAAAAAGAAACTCAGAGCAACAACGAGGAGGAAAGCGTCGAAGGGATGGATAGCTTCGCTAAAGAGATAAGCTCACGAGAAGCGAGGGGCCAGATATCTTTATATAAAAAATAAAAAACAAAAAGATTGCGTCAAGTAGTTTTTAAATGAATGAAGCCGAACATCTCCAAGGGGCCAAAAGAGTATCGTTCTTTGACCAAACAGGGGAATGGGCTGAAAATTATGTAGTAAGGATGATTGATGATGATGATGGATGTTGTAGTTGAAATTTGCTTTTGCGTACCTAGTATATGTAATAAATTGTGATCGTCCAAGATTGTACGAGGCACGATTAAATACCGGGCGAATTAGAGAAAAGCGAACACCAACAGCTAGCTTCTCCGGATTCTCTCTTGCTTCGCCAACACAAGAGGAAAAGAATTATTGATTATATATTATTATTAAAAAAAAAAAACAACGGTATTTTTTTTTTTTCTTGTAAAGATATATATGTATAGATTCTTCTTGGGGGAAAGACGGCCCTGGATCCCACTTTCGTTAAATAACGCAACAACTCCGCTTCTTTCTTTTCTTTTTCTTTTTATTTTTCCTTTCTCGAGGTCGAGAAGACTCTTTTAATATATAACCTTGTCCTTCAGAATATAGAAAGAAAGAGTCGATCTTTCCTCGTTTCCAGAAACGAAGCGACGAATGAAGCAGACGGGTCTTGGGACAGTTGTTATATGTCTGTCAATGACATAACCTTTTTCTCTTTTCTTTTCGAAAGGTCAAAGACTCTCAAAGAGTGTTGTTTTTTTGTCGTAACGCACTCGAACGCTGCTTTGGTTTTGAAAGGCCGGAGAGTCTAGGGTCGTGGGTGATCCTGCTCATCTTAAACAAATCGAACGGCAATCCAATTTTTCAGTGGTGGTGTATCACTTTTCGCTGCGTCGGCTTGGGTATACCAAATGTAATTTTCCGCCTTGAAGACCGGAAGGAATACATTTGACGATCCGCTATACACCGAAACCGGTGGTAAAAAAAGCTCTATCTTCCTCTCCTCTTTCTTTTTTTACACTTTATCGTGGTCCTCATAGAGGTATTGTCTTGCCTTCGTCTTTCTTTCCTTTTCCCTTTCTCTCCCCTCCATGTTCTTTTTTTTTTTTTTTTTTTTTTTTTCCCTAAATAAACTTGCTTTCTTTTTCTGTTCACGTAAAGTTGTCGTTTCTTTTCTTAATACTTCTTCTTCATCTTCCACTGTATCTTTTTCTCTCATGGGGGCTTCAATTAGGTATGTCTGCTTGATTTCAACTAGTGTGGGGCCTATGTAAAGAGATGAGTGAGCAAGCAGCAGCCATCGTTCGCCGTGAAAAAAAGGAAATATTTCGGTCGGCGGAGGGATACCTGAAGAGTGCAGGAAGGAGGTCGTCGAGTGAACAAGAGGTACAAGTGATATTGTAGTTTTCCGATGGCCCATGCTCCTAGCCATCCGTCCACACTAGTAAATTGTTTTCTTTTCTTTTTCTTTTTCTCTTTCTTCTGTTTCTTTTTTTCTTTAGACCTCCCTCTTTCCTCCAGAACTGCACGTCTTACTTCTTAGTCGTTTCCCCTAACTAAAGTTTTGCGGGGTTGCAAATTAGCTTTGTGGGATAAGAGCTTAGCGTCTCCGTGAATAGATGGGGACTTAAGGAGAGAAAATACCTAGAAAAGAATGGACGAAGGCAACCACTAGTCTGGCAAGTCTGGGCATTCCTGGAGAAAAGGTGAGAAGTCATCTGTCGCAGTGCGATTACATGATGAGGCAAAGCTGCAAAGACGCCACCTTGAGACGTATTTAGCAAATCAAGTTTTCCTGATCCTTTTTTTTTTTTTTTTTTTTTTTTTTTGTGTACGGTAACGCACTTTCCAAGAGACATTAAAATAAATAATAGGAAGAAGATCGAGAACCGCGCAAAGCGTTCAAACATAGCGTAAAACACTTTGCTATCCCTTTATACTGCTGATTCATTATCACCCAGCAAAAAAGTGGTTAGTCACCAAAAATTTTTATTTTATTTTATTGTTTATTACTATTTTCTCTTCCGTTAGTAATTCGGGCTTTTCCAGGCGAGTCGCGGAAGCAATATGGAAAAAAAATTTTTTTTCTCATGTGCGTATTGCAAAAATAAATCTCTTACTTTAGATATAAAAATTCAACCCCTTTCAAGGTAGAGCTTGTTTGAGGTTTAAAAATATCAGCGGAAAGTGAATTTGCGTTTCCATTTTTGCAACGCTCTTTCCACTCCTTTTCGCACTCTTGAGGGTGTTCTGAGCTCGATCAAATGGGAGGTAAACGCTAAACAGTCTTAATATACAAAAGCAAAGAAAAAAAAGGGCGTGCCGATTGAACACCTAAATGATCGAGTATATTACCAGTTTTGATATAATCGAAACTGGAGATACGATACTTAAACGTTGTAATCGGGCGGAGATTATTCCTCGTATACCCCTCCCGCCTGGAGTACCTAAAGGGAGCAAAAACCTGTGTCTATCGATCAATAGGGAAAATTTGCCGTAAATTGTGTTTGGACTGAGCTTCGGATGGCCGTAAGCGGGTAGGAAAAGATGCCTTGACCTGCGCGGTTATTGCACAACACGCTTTGCGGCGGCGAAAAAGTCGTCATCCTGGTGTTCGGCAGGAACGTCCGTTCTCGTTTCTAGTTTTTCCCCAATTGAACTCACTATCAAGAAAAAAATTCTTTTCAGTAAACTTAATCAAATTTGATTTAATTTATTGATTTCTAGAATCCCTACGAAAATAAAATTCTTCAAACGAGTGATAGGCAGGGCAGCTACTTTGTCAATGGAACGGTTTACCCAGCTCCTTTTCGAATTCCGTGAGTTCTGCTGTGTTTTGAGAAGCAGCTTTCCAGGTCTGAGGATGCTATCTGAGAAATCGCTCCAAAAAAAAGCAGTATATGAGCCGTATTTCTCACACGATAACAAAAAATATCCGTTTTGCATCTGTGAACATTCTCTGAAAGAATAGTCCTAGGCAGACTTATGTTGCCAGTAAAGAAAAAAATGTTTATATTTTAATTCTATTTTTTTCGTGAGCTCTAGCTACAACCGCAATCTGCTGTCAACTTTCGGGCGGTTTTTTGTTTAAAAGGGGTAAGAATAGCAACAATAATATAAATTAGACCGCCAGTCAATCACGAGGGATTCTCTACCTGTTAATTGCAGCCTGATAACGTATTGCGATTTTATCCTCCGCGAGTTTAGTCCTTATATGGCGCAATAGCCGGAATTCGGGCACATGGTCTGCAAGGAATTAGTTGTTAAAGTTGAGACATAGTAGGTAATAACATTCCGGTTGTGTTGGTCGGCCGAGGGAGCTCATCCCAGGAAAGTTCAAGTACAAAAAAAATCACAATACTTGCTCAAGTAGCAAAAACCGAGGCTTGAGCACAGAGTGGGTACGACTGCCCTGAAAAATGTTCAAGATGACTTCAAAAATTTATCTTTTGCCTCCGTGGAGAAAAAGACCGAAAAGTTTGTAAAAGATGTTTTCATCGGTAGATGCCGTTGATCTGCCGATATATTCAATAAGAATACGCAGCTCCTGGAATTCAGTAGATGCAATATTGTGATAAACATCACTTGTGTAGGTCATAAAAAAATAATCTCGACATTAACATCGGCCTTAGACTTTTTGAAGCGGATCTCATCGCAATTCTGAGGAAAAACTTAATATAACTCTTTGGGCCAGTCTGGCAGAGAAAAAGACTACCTGTGGCAGAACCCTTGTCGAGTGGAAGCGACGAAACCCGCTTGATGTCGAAAACAAAAAAAAATTATAAATCACAAATGGCTATGACTTTCGCTGAGGAGGATTACGCCCCGAGCTGTCAGAACTAGTTTTTTGATACCAGTTCGTCTAACATTCAATTCGCGATGTCGGTATTGATTGAGGTAAGAGCAGTGAAATAGTTTCAAACGATCGACAACAAACAAAAGACCTTGGCTAGAGCGAGGATTGGCCCCGCTTGGGCTCTAAATTTCTTCTCTTCTTTTCTGTAGCAATTTCTCCGATTGGGAAGGAATTTGAGCATCTTCTCCTTTGCGGTACCTCGCTGGAGCTGATAGCCACTTCGCATGAGATTATCAGTACTTGAAACCCCTGCATAATGCAGCGATTTCCCTTTGCGCGGATCGGTTAGCTTAATTACACAAAAAATTATGACGAAAAACGTGGCTAGAGGGGAGAGCTCAAAAGTTGGGGGACGCTAATTTTAACGAGGGTATTCCCCCACATGGAAACGCTTTGCGCCGGCACGAGGCATGCGAGCAGTCTTGGGAGCCAGGTAGGCGCCTCCTTGGGGTACCTGATAGTTATAACATTGCGACTCGCAAGTATCCACTGATGAGGCCCCCAAAGGATACCTACGGCGAAGGGGAATTCTTTCTGGGGATGTTTCATTCACCTGTGAGAATGCAGAGCAATTCGCTTCTCGTTCTTCCATTCTCCTCCCACTGCCTATTTTTGCACTTTCACTTCCGCTGCCCAGCGCCACCTAATTAGTCCCCGAGATGTCATTGAGAACATCGAATGTTTCGCAGCAACATTTTGTACGTAAGACAAACCAAATTAAAAAGTAATTTAACGATCCCAAATTGAATACCTTCAAAATCTTTGCTCTCATGGATTCGCGCTAATCTTTCTTAAAAAAAAAAAAAAAAAAAGAGTCATCTGCCCAGAGTATGATAAATACCAAGGCATTGAAAACGATTCACGCAAATGCATATACTCTGGGTTATGCTTTACAAAGATCGTCAGCAAGATATACACAACAGAGCTGCTTCTTTTTGAGCCAAAATGGCGAACCAAAAATGCTTGATTCACTTACACGAGCTTACAAAAACTTGGAACCAAGATGAAGAGCCTGTAGAGCCTCGTCATACGATAGACAAAGGGAGTTGTAAAAATGGTACGATGGTATAGCATTGCGAAGGCCGTGAAGTTGTCGAAGAAGTGCATCAGAGAAGAACTTTGACTGTGAGAGCAATTCCTCGCGTGGTCGTCTGTTGAAACCCTGCTTCCTCTTTTCGATATACGGGTAGATCCCTCCAGAATTTGAACCCATAGTCTTCGTAAACGACCGAAGAACGAAAAGAAAACCTGATTGACAAGCGATGAGAGCGGCATCTCAAATGAGCCATTTCCCCCTCGAAAGCGGCATTGATCTCTCAAAACCCTTCGCCTGCAATGGATATTCCGGGGTCGTATGCATGGCTACCACGTCGCATAGCTTCCGTGGAGTGATCCTGGTATATTATGGGACGAATCTGAAACGCTGTAAGGAACGAACTGCGGGAATGATTCTCTTTAGAGCAAGTTGAATGATTTGGTGTCTGAAGAAGAAAGTTGCTCGCCGCGAGGAAGATTTTAATGGAGGAATAAAAGTCACAGTTGGGTGCCGAGAAATTCTCGCTTGTGTGGAATATTTCGGTCCCAATAATCATAGCTCAAGTAGCTCTAACCGAAGCTTTATTGAATTTTATTTTGGTCTTCCTATACGAATCGAACCCCACAACCACCAACCATCATCATCGTCATCACCATCTGCATCACAATAAAACAGATTCCTTCCCCGTTTCGTGTCCTGTTTACATCCTCGATCTCCACCGGAGGCTTCGCTTCGACTAGGATCCGGGGAAATAACAAACGCCTCTTTCATTGGATCGCCCTTGCATGCAGGAAGATTTCAGCTACAGAAAGGCAGGGAGCTTCGAGCGAGGTTCAGGAATTTAAAGAATCGAAGCTCAGGAACGGACACGCACACGCACGACTCTCCATTCTCTCCCCCAAACATTCTCCTACGAATACCAAAAAAGAACAAGATGCCTGTAGGTTCATCCCGCCACGTCGCTTCCTGAACAGTCGAGCTCGAAAACATTCCCCGCACATCTACCGCCGGTCCTACGATTGTACCCCCACAGCAGAAGGCTCGCATCTTGAGCTGCGCTCACATAGCGGAGGAGCGGCGAGAAAAAGCTTGCCTTGGTTTGGAGAGGGGTGTTAACCGCGGGCGCGAGTGACAAGTTCTGTGTTCGAGCTTCAAGCTAACCTAATCCGATCTCTCGTCAGGCTTATCATTCCGCATTTCTGCAAGACACCGATGCCCGAGTAATCGGTAGGTCTTCCGTTTTTGTTTATAGCTTCCTTTAAAAAAATTTTTTTTCTTTCACGACCTGGAGATATTGCTGGTTGAACTGTACTTTTGCCCTCGTGAACGATACTTCGCGCAAAGTACCCTTCTGCCAGGAAACAAGCTTTCCGGTTTTGTTCAGAGATGCGGCGAGATGAAACTTGATCCTCAGGGACGATCCAAAAAAAGCTTTCAAGCGAGGGAATTTACCGTCTAGGGACATCCGATACCTCAATCTCGACATGTTCCTATGAACCAACGCAATCTATCTGTCGACTTCCATGAGCTGCCATGTAGCTACTGGATGAATTAACATTTGTGAAAAAACAGGGAACTTCGCTCTCCTCCCTCTGCGCACGCGACGAGGGGCCCAGCGTACACGCTACCACCGCTAGAAGCCGGCGCCTCCGAAATCGACATCGACCCGGACTCCGAATCGTACGACATCCTCGACGAGACGCTGCTACTGTTCAGGCCAACACGCTCTTCCGCAACTTTGAGATCAAAGCCCGCCGACAGGGTCCTGATTTACGGCATCCTGTGGTCAGCGAGTGCCTGGGAAGATCAAGCCTAGCATGTCAGGGAGGGAAGCCGAGAAGGTTCGGAACATCAGCCTACGTTTTTTCTTTAAGGCGATATATTAAACTTTTTTGTGCTAACTATTTTTCGATAAGGCGCTCAACGCCGCGGCCTTGGACCACTTTCCCTCCCGGAGACCCTAATTTCCCTTTGAACGCGATGTACGCACCGCCGAGGGACAGGCAGGACGCGGAAATCCTCAGGCAGTACATGAGCCAGATGCGTCAGGAGCTGGCTGTCAGGCTGCTGGCACGTATCTACGCTAATGACCCTAATGTTCCTTCGAAGGTAAAGTTTCCCTCCCAAAATTTCCACCGATTGAAGAACTGGGGGTTTACTAAATGTGCCTTTCGATTCTACAGTGGTGGCTAAGCTTCACCAGGAAGAAGTTCATGCAGAAGAGCCTGTAAATATAAAAGTGGACATTTTTTGTGAGAAAGAAGCTTCTTTTTAAAAAATTTTCTACGGTACTACATGTGATTGTTATAACAACATTACTCTAGCCCAAAAAACAAAACGGCCGGGTTCTAGAAATACAAAACCCTTTAAATACCATAAACTTGACTTATCCCGTGAAAGTGCTTCTCTTGATCCAATTAATATGTAGTAAGCTTTCTGCAATTAGCTGTATTACACTTCTCAATCGCTGTGCCGCGAACATTACGGAGCGATGGAAATTATACAAAAAAATTACTGTACTGCTAATAAAGCTTAGAATTTCATGTTTTTCCTATTTATATTATTGATACTCCTCCCACCCTCGTGGCAGCTATGGCGCTTCCCGTAACACTTCCTTTCGAATTAACTGATCTAAGCCTATGCAACATACCCGAGGGCGAAGTGTTATACTCTTCCTTTCGATATACTGAAATCAAATATGACCAGTGCAAATAATACCGTCTGAGAGACTCGAGCGGCAGAATATATCATCCGCCGATACCTCCTAGCTACTGTCTTTGAATAGTACTACTATACGCAGTGGTTATGGGGTTGAATATGTGTCGTAGGTCCACCTTATGCTTTATCGGTATTTCGCGGCTTGTGAATCTGTGTTTGAAATGTTATACTCTGGGATTGTAAATGTCTCGACTGAGCGTCGGACCGTACGCTTCTATGGAAGCGGACGAAAAGGTTTGTGGGATATCAACCTTGCCTTAAGCCCCCGATATCTCTTGTTTAATGCTCAAATGTACAGGGTGTGGTTTTTATTGGGATTACCATCGATTGGCATGTTCGAAGAGTAATATATTTTGGTAGTGCTGACGAATCATCGTATGCGACATGTGCGAAGCTATTTTTTTTCATTTGCGGCAGACTATGAGCGAGGGGTTGTTTCGCTAGTTTGATATATGTCCGCGTCTCCTTCGTAATCACAAGTTTCATTATACGAGCTTATACAGAACGTAGAGCCAGGAAATCGAATTACGGATCGAGGATGCTCCATTCGTGAGTATGCGGCCCCACGAGCCCTGGGGCTAATCTTTAACGGTTGGTGGTGTAGGAGGGTTTGTTAAATTTAGAGGGAATTAAGTCGACCTATAACAATACCGGCGTTTGATGGTGGCGTACGTATTAAACCATGCTGGCAAGTATGGGGTTGAGTTCTAGTCAGCTTGAGAACTGACATAAGGAAGTATAGTCCGTTTCGCTTCGCTGTTAGGATTTGATGTAGTTTGCACCCGGCTGGTATGAGCTATTGAATATGTGAGGTTTAAAGTCCTAGAAATTGCATCCACGTCCGGCTCTAGAGCCCTTTATCATGCCTACTATATTGGTTTTGGTGATTTCCTTCTATATGGTTTGCGTCATTTCAAAGCGGCAACATAATTAGCTTCTCAAGTAGCTAAATCGCTTTTAAGGTATCTCGGTATGGCGGTGGTGTGCGTCTTCACTCTCTGTATAACGTCTCTGAAAGGTTTCGTCATTATGATGGAACTCTCATTAGCCCGTGGTATTGATGTTATGCGCCCTGATCCCCACTTCTTAGTGGGATTCGATCCTCCGTGCCAATATCCACCGGATATCGTAGTAATATCGTTGCTATCAACGAACGGTATACCTAGCCTTTTTATCTTAAGAACGAAGAAGGTAGGTTTGTGCGTGATGCTGAGGTTACTGCTGTACTATCGTCGGGGGCTGCAGAGCCACCTCTGGGATAGGAATTCTCGCTTGGTGTGTAAACATGAGAAGATGAGGAGTGGCGGGCTACAGATTCCATGCTAGCAGTATGAATGATGGCGGCACGAGCGAGATACATGAGTTCAATAAGCTCATCGTGCGCAGGTATCGCTCTTTCGTTCCTAGAATATGCCCTGGTACTTTCTTATGGGACGCGTACCCTATCCCTTTTCACCAACTCCATGAAATCATTGCTATAATACTTGATTTTTACGTAGCGTATATTCATTAAGCAGGAAGCCTTGATTAAGGGCGTATGTGTTTCTACCTGCATTACCGCTATTAAATGAAACGTTAATAAAATGCACAGAAAAAAAAAAATTTTTTTTTCAACTTCTTTCCTTCCAATTCTATTCATTTCCATTTTTTTTCTCTTCCTTTCATCCCCTCGCTCTTTTCGCTTCTCTGCATTCACCCAATTTTTCTTCTGGAGCCACCCACTAGAACCTATCTACTGCTTAGGTCTTATAATTTAGCAACAAATTAAACTAACTACTAGTAAGTATGCAAATATGTAACTAACAAATACATGTTTGGCGTGTCCCAAGAACGAAGATATTGATAAAGAAACGAATTACTCCAAGAAATCACAAAACATCTGCTTCAAATATTGACTTGAATGATCGCGCAAAATAATCTTTTATTAATAGCCTTCAAAGGCTGAAAGGACTTCGTCGCGTTGAATTACGTCAACTGGTCGTAACTTTTGATACACCCTAAGCGACGTATCCATACCGAGACGCCACTATTCACCTATAATACCTCGCGGCCTTCAGCAATCAATACTTTGTTGAGTAGCAAGTCTATAGTATTCTTCATAAGCAACTCATCAAGTACCCACCCACATTCATAGCACATGTGTATCTATCGCACGATTCCGAGATTTCTTTATTAATATATTCATTGACGAAAACGGAGCGGACAATAGCCCACTTTGATGTTCCACGGAACATATCTCACTATTGTGTCTGAGGCGCGCGGGGATGAACTACAGCGACCGGATGATCTTTAGCTTATAAAGGCCGGTACGATAGTTCGTTAACTCTGAATACGTAGAATTCTCGCGATGGAAAGTTGATCCTGGATTCAAAATTATTTGCCAAAGCCGATCATAGACGAGAAGACAGCCTAATTATGCCGTCGATTAAAGTGTGACGCTCCCATATTTCAGACACGAACTCCACCGGCGCCCGTCATAGCAACGTACAAAGGCTCAAAGGTTTCCCTGACTTTCAATTGAAGCAAGCGAAAAGGTGCAAGTTCTAACCCAAATATAGATGACTTCAAAAGACTATCGTCAGGCTATCGCTCACGATGAATATTCGTAACGGGCTAACTTGAGGGACTGAAGGTACGACGCGAACGGCGATGCGTTCGTATAGTATGTAACTACCGCGATCTGAAAAAATATACGTGGCGTTGCGGAATCCCCGTCGTAGATTATATTAAGTTTATCAAATCCACGGACGCAGCTGCGAAGAATCGCTGGAAGTTTTTTAGGCTTTGTCTTTTCGACAATTCTACAACATAGGCATTCCCAACTGGGCTTAAAGTAGTGAACTCCTCCACTAAAGCAAAGTAGAGAGTTGTACAAACCTTAGGCCTTGTAAGAATCGTGATAGGTGAGATCGACTCTTACGTTAGCACTGTGGATTATTTAGGATTGTAAGAAAGAGCTAATAATTTCGAAGAAACCCAACCAGCTAGTACTTCTTACAGCCGTAAGTATCCCTTTAGGCGGCGTGTGCGATAGAAAAACTGAAAGTCACCTGAAGTCATACTGCATCTCCACGGATTTGTGTTCTTCGAAGATAACAAACCATAAAAAAATGTTAATACCCAGTACGTAAATTCCGGTGTGGACTATTCGCGATACACTGCTTGTAGAATTGCGCCACCCGTCCCCACTTACCGTAATCACTTGCTTTAACCTACAAGCGATAGTGAAGCTCACATGTGAGTGGGACGTAAGAAATCCAGATCTATCAACCGATTGCCCGTTCTCTGAAAAACCGGGGCCACATACTCAATCGGCCAAGGACGTAGCAAGTGTATAGTATAAGCTCTTGATTTCGACGGTAAACTAATACACAGATGAGACCACGATGTATGCTCTGCACGGAAACAAGATAGAATGCGGCACGAGTTCTCTATTGCCAGTAGAGCTTAGGGTGAACCGCCGACACATCCTAGGAAGCCACTAGTAGAGTTTAAAATGTCGGGAGTTCATGGCGATAGGGCTTGGATCAAGAGCTCTACTAGGCTCTCATATTCATTTGGCACTATCTGTCGAAGACACGAACGATATACTTTTGCAAAAACGATACAAAGCGTAGTAAATGGTTTACACAACCGATTTGATCAAATACGGACTGATAACGAAATATCACCAATGAGTCGAGTCTGCTATTCAGAAATCTCCACTAACGCGAACGCAGCAGGTAATATATTAGAATTTAATGGCCCGATGCTCAAGGAGATAAATGCTAATATACGCTCCAAGCTTCAGGAGATCACAGAATGGCGTCATATGGATATTAATGCTCATCTGTATTAAGGCTTGTGGTACGCGGGAGTCATGACCTATTAGTTTCTTCCTATACCTGGCTATTTAATCATCGCAAGGAGTATGGACAAAAGATAATTCCGTGTCAATACCCTTAAACTCAAATACACCCCACCACGCTATATAATTGGGCGTAGGCTTACGGGCTATAGAAGACTCAAACATGGCTTATTGCGTCCGAAAAGTCATGAAAACTTCCTCTAAAAAAGTATACATATACATTGATCAGAATTACGAGCTAACTAATGATATGCGTTTACTCCGAGAATGGGAAGGTAGGAGATATACGTCGGGTTAAACAAGAAGACACGAAGTATATTAGTGTATTCAATGTTTACAAGAAGATGACGTTGATAGGATATAATGATTTGAATCTTTTACACTCTTGGCCGATAAGCGTAACCTCACTACCTCGTTAACATGTACCCAGGCGATTGAAGTAAAAATTGGGAACTAGACGACCCGGATACAAGTTGCTGGTTATTTTCAACATCCTGAGGCGCTATAACCTACGAAAATCCCCGAAGGATTGGATTGTATTATTTTCTCACTAACAGCACTCGAAGCTCAAGGATACAAAAAATGAAACATGCGGACGCAGTCATGATATTTCGCGGGAATGGTAGAGGCCATAAGAAACAAACCGGCGTAGCCCCAGGATGTTACTACGAATGTCGGCGGTGTTATAGCCAAAACACCGACAGGTCGACATATAAAATCGTTTGGAAAGAGCACTACAAAATCTACAACTTCGAGTTTCCGCTTCATTACTCCATAAACCTTCCAATGTTTACCTATCGTGAGATGAGATTAAAGTCTATATTAATCAGCGCCATTATTTACATAAATCCGTCTGATAAACTTGAAATATTTCACCAACCTTCCTGCTTTGGATACACCTTGACAACGAAATTATCCTGCTAGAAAAGAAAAAAAAAAATACAACCAGCCTATACTTTTTTTTTTTTTTGAGTGTGATGGAAGCACGCTTTGTGCTCGAAGGTACGCCTTTCCCTGAATATTATAAAGGACATTTCGCTAAAAAACAAGGCCAAAGGATACCTAGATTCCACAACCACCCTTATTAATTGACTTATCACCAACGTTAGGCGCGATTATATGTAGCCTGTACCTTTCTAACCGACACCTACTGGTTTTGCTATACCGATAGCAAAAAAGGTCATAATAGCGTGGCGGCCCGGGAGTCGTCCTGTACAGTCACTCTAAAGCAATGATAGAAAAGTAAGCGCTAGTCTTGGAACCGGTGACTACACATACATTGTCTCCTTCGCATAATCAACTATGTAACTGCAATAGCCTGTAAAGGCAAACCATAACATCGAGAATTGACTTAACCACCTACCAACCTTCGGATAACAGCGTGTGTGTGTGTGGAAGGTCCTACCTTGCAAGGAACTCATCGTTTTATACTCCGCCACATTATCAACACAATGTATTAGAAAGCACGATGAGCAGCTCAACAAGGCTGATTATCGGCAACGCTCTAATAGCCTTTTACAGAACGAGAAGTCCCCAATATGTTGCTAAACACAATTGACTGGCGGAGGCCATTCTATATTGTAGACACGGAAAGAATGGCTTTGAGCCATAGCGAAAGTAGAATGGAGCAACAGGCCATAATACTCACCCACAAACCTCAAAGGCATTGCCAACCTCGGGGGCATAGCGAGACTATTTACGGCCCTGAAGCTATGCGTAACCCAGGGATTGGGTACTTACTTTCATATCATATTTAATGAACGCCATCTCCTCAGTTACTCCGTAAGAAGAGAACATAGATCTCACAAGTTTGGCGGATTCCGGTCGAGCCATATCTTTAAGCCTCGATTCTTTTACCTGGACGTGATCAGCCAGGCAAAGATACCAGTAAGAAATACAGCGTGCGAAGCTGATTCGATAGCCAGTTTGCTGTATTGTGTTCAGGCATCCAATGCACGATGGATACTGCGATCAAAGTTCTTCTCACAATCATGAGTCCAGGCGCGAAAACGGGTGGACACAAGAGCGTGGAAGGGATAAAGATCGCGGCAGATGAAATCGTCGATAGATTTATTCTGATGCCACAAGAGGAAGAACTTCGCCTCATAAGAATGATCCTCCTGGCGAGCTTAAATGAAGCTCAACTCCGTGAACAGTCAAGACGTATATTCAGTTCGACCAGAGTAGAAAAGCAGATAGATCCTAGCATAATCATGATCTTAAGTTTGGAACCTATAGAACCCCTCCGTGATACAAAGTTCAAGGGCTTCAAACCGTTCGATATAACACTAATAGTTTATCTATTAGTCGGATTGGTGAACAAAAGAGTTACAATGCAAGATTGATACTGTGGTCAAATTTTCTGACAACATGAGTCTGAACGCGAAATCGGGTGGGGCATCAGGCGAGAGCAAAAAAAAAAAAAAATGCAATCATTCAATAAACTTATTTAGTCCTCAGAAGGAAAGAATAGCTTGAGCCCAAGGGGGATTCTAGAACGGTATTCTTAACGAGACCCGGCTCGATGGAAGCATGTCGATGGATAATCAATCACACCAAAATAAAATGGCATCAACCATCCTCTGATACTTGGATTTAAGTATTCCGGAAACTCGAGTTTATACAAAATGAAGAGTACCAAACTATACTCTTAATATCAATGGCCTACTCCTTAAGCAAATCCTCAACAACATATAGTTTAATCCGCCAGATCTGCTTCGCTATGACAACGAAGGAAATATACTACCTGAAGATGCGCAAGTATTTTCTGAACGTCAACTCTATATGACGATATTTACCAAGGGAAAACTATAGGCCGACATCACAATTCATTCGGATTACCGCAGAAGCGACGACTTGCCCCGCATAATCATTCACGCCGTGGACAATTTCTCGTATAAATTCTGATCTATTCGGTTTACTTACGGAAATCGAAGCGAGAGCTCATACGCGTGCGGACAAAGAGCTGTGCTATAAATCCATGGCATCAAACTCCTCCAGTATATTTCGACTGGCAATACCAAACTGCGATGTCCGCGTAAATGGCTTGGTCCGGGAAGACCATATTTTATTCACGGCCGCTTATCGCTCTTTACCTGGCTCGTCACTTCGCCGTATGTGCCGCGGAATTTCATCTACAAGATATTTCTTTACCTAACCCGCCTCCTGGTTGGAAGAGAATGACCATGATACCTAGCATCAGCTTCTCCTATACTCGGATTTACGTGATTTAAGTACATTCGCCAGGATAATATAAAAATCTATCCATCGGCCTTTCTCGGCGAAGTCCGAAGGCCGCATACGAGGACGAAATTATTTCGTGCATCTGACGTCGGAGACCAGGAAGAAGATAACACGAACTGTCTACATAGACAAGATCATAATGAAGAGCTTTGCAAAAATTATTCGGCTCAGGAAGGTGTTTCACGCAAAATGTTGATCGAGAAGCTCATAGAGGGTGCACTATTTAACGTGCTTAATCAAAATTACTCAAAAACGTCTCATACTCTGAAAACAGCCCATGTATCAGGAGACCAAGATACACGCTTGACGGCAAGGTATTCTGTATAGCGGTTAATCCAAGCAGTAACATTTGAACGCACCACTTTGCTTAATCCTGTGTGCTCGCCATTAAAAGCCCATACCGCCTTGCGATATTTGCTAAAGTGGTCGAGAGAGCGCTGCGGGGATCGTAAGTGTTTCGCAGCTTCCAAATTCTGTAACTAAAGCTCTCGTAGGCATTGCGGTTTTACTGAAACGACATAAAGGCCTGTTCATACCCATTGGGCATAGTGCGAGAACCATCATCGGATTGGCTAAAGATACCGATACTGGAACCCTACAGCGGATGAAATATAAGACGCCGTACGATAATTCCAGAAGGGAGCTAGAACGCATAGTGACATGAGGAAAGGTTTCGTTTGATGTCCAAATGGCTTAATTTAAGCACGTTTTTCCTACTATTTGCGTACTATGATTCTAAAGAGTCTTGGCGGAAGCTTTTTTATATTGAGGAGAGCACTAGTAGGTTGCAAAGCGGGTAGGATCAGGGCATTTAGCGTGGGTAGCCTTGGCGGGTAGATCCTTATAGAAGATAGTGGTTTTGTAGCGTTACCGAAGCTACTCACTCGGTTACCGAGAGAATAAATGCCCAGGCTACCCGCCAAGGCTACCCACGCTAAATGCCCTGGGTAGGATACCAGGCCGTAGCCTGAGACGCTACTTCGTTCCTAATTTACCCAGCCCGACCATACCATCCTCGACATTAACGTCGGAGCCGAACTTCGCGCGATTCGAGCACAACCGGCATAAACAGTCATGATTGGAAGGTAGCGGTGATATTTGAAGGACAGGCTTCGTTCACGAGGTAGAAGATGTGATATTGTTCAAGATGAAGATTGGGGGTTCTAAGAAGGGGGTTCGTAGTCTGATCTACCGATAAAGAGTCGCCATTTAAGATTTTAGGATATATCTCCCATATCTTCTCGAAAAACAATTTGAGACGAAGGAGCTGCATAGTTGATTTAGCAAATTTTCCACCTTATTTTTTTTTTTTTTCTTTTTTTTTTTAGTAAGCCATTAGCCGTAGAATATTCTCGAGACGTGAATCGATTTAACAATTGAATGCCCCCTTAATTATCAAGTATATATACTTCAAGCAGTAGATACGTTAATATGCTTGTGTACATCGTGACATCTCCGTGTAGAAACTGATATCGTCGTTGTTCATGGCTGTGGCATTATATGGCACATGTATCACATGTTCGCTTATCAAGCCTCACCTGCCTGAGCACCGCCACAGACTGGCCAGAGGACATTCTAGAAGCAAATTTTTTTTTTTAAGGGCAGGAGAAAGAAGGCAGGGGACAAGGGAATACTGCCATTATACTGGTAGAAAAAAAGGAATTATTTCTCTGGAACGGCAAAGGACAGATTTTAAACTTAAAAAAGCAGGAACAAACCAAGGAACCACTACTTATATAAAAATCCTCTTCCAACCTAATTCTCAACAATATAAATAAAACCTTATATTCACAATAGAAGTCCCCTGACCTTCTAGACTTCCTCTTCTCTTTCTCTTCGATCTCATCTTCATCCTCCTCCAATCCCTACCATCCGCTTAGTATCGCAATTGCAGGACTCTTACCTAGAAGCTTTTCAAAATGGTCAGCCCGCAGGTGTAAGTATTCTATCAATATCTCACTAGAGCGATTCAACGAATGATAAACGTCAATTCTACGCTTCTCAAAGAAGTCTACACCGAGAAAGTTTACTAACGAAGTGGTCTCGCAGAACCAATGTCGCCATCATCCTCATCATGATGCAGGCCGCGAAGAAGGTCCCCTTCGAGAACCCCGACGTGCTGATGGGCGTCCGCGGCCTGTACGTCCTCTCCAACGTCCTGATCGTTGCGCTGTACCTGTACGTCAGCGCTCAGATCAACAAGAAGAAGGTAAGCTTTTTTTTTTTTTTTTTTTTTTTTTTTCCCTCTATTTCGAACTTCTTTCTTGTCCAATTCTCCAGGCATCCCTAGCTTCGATCTATTCCCATCTCTCTTTATTTTATTTTATTTATTTATTTTCGAAATTAAACCTAATCAGCACCCTCACTAACGCTCAACCCCAGACATGACAACCCTAAAATACGTCGAACCCGCACCACCTCTCGGGCGAAGAACCAAAGCTCGTAACCACCACAATCTGCCAGTACGACCAATCCCAGCTGCGCTCCCTCTGGAAGGCCTGGCTCATGGGCATCGCGATGGTCTCGTTCATGCACCTGTACATGAGTACACCAACCCGCTCCTCATCCAGAGCATCCTACCCCTCAAGGGAGCACTGGAAGCGAACCTCGTTAAAGTACACGTCTGGGGAACGCCCGCGGTCGGTGAACTGAAGAGGCCGTGGAAGGCGGCTGGTATGATGGGAGGCGCTGGCGGGGAGATTAGAGCGATAAGAGAGCATTGAGGAGGCGGAGAGAAAGAGCAGGGTGGTGCGAAGGAGGAGTAAAGGAATATAGAGTTAGGTTTCTTGTGGCTTCTTCCGATGGTTTTATTTTTATCACGACACGTCGGCTAGTGAGGCGATTCTTCTTTTTTTATCACGTTATAAAGGTGCCGTCCGGGATTGATTCTACCTGCTGTTAGATCCGGGAGGGACAACCTTTTTTCATTTTATGTTTTTCTTTGACCTGGTTATAATATAGTTATCCTTATCCAATGGCATCCCTAATAAAAGCAAAACGATCAAGTTCGATATATCTATGGTTTATTTTTATTTTATTTTATTTTCCTTTATCGTGAAATGCAAATGTTAGACGTGAAGAATTAAACCTCCCGCCGCCCAATATCCCGAAATGATAAATATACCGACCATCACCTTCCCCTAATTTTCCCAATCACCGCTTCTGCATAAGCTCACGCCCTGCCGTACAACCCACACATACCACCCGTCTGCACACCCTCACTCCCCGCTGCCAACCTCCACTCCACCTCCGCAAGCCCGCCAGCCACTCAACCTTCACCGCCGGCCGTGCATCAACCCTCGACAGCTCCTCGCCCACCGCAAGTAGAATATCACTCAGCGCCAGCCCCTTCAGCGTCTTAATCCTGTTAACATTAATCAGCGCCGTCGTAATATCGTCCTCCAGCAGCGTCTTCAGTATCGCGCCGATGTCCGACGGCTGCGGCGCCGCAACGCACTCGTATATCGTCTCCTCCGTGATCTCCTCGCGGACGACGTCGGGACCTTGCATCGCGACGCCGTTCTCGTCTAGCGGAGTTGACGCGGCGAAGCAGGCCTGTAATACGTTGAGCGCGCGGCGCATGTCGCCTCTAGCGAGGCGGACGAGGGAGTCGATGGCTTTATCCTGTATCCGCACGCCCTCGCATTCGATAACGTGATCAACGCGCTTCCTAAGCGCCTCCGGCTTCAGCGGACTAAAGCGGAACCTCGTGCACCGACTCAACAGCGCAGCATTAAGCTTGTGCGTGTAATTCGCAATAATACAAAATCTCACGTTCGCCGTATATTTTTCCATTATCCTTCGGAGAGCGTTTTGGGCGTCGACGTCATCGCGTCGGCTTCGTCGAGGACGATGAGCTTGTAGCGGGCCTTGAGCTTGCCGTCGTCCTTTTGCGTCGCGAAGGAGGAGAAGATTTGTTTGGTCGAGGCGAAGGTTTTGATCTGATCGCGGACGACGTCAATGCCGCGGTCGTCGGAGGCGTTGAGCTCGAGGACGTGGTGGCGGAGCTGGCCGTCGGAGGTGGCGTCGTAGATCTTGCGGGCGAGGGCTAGGATCGTGGAGGTTTTTCCGGTACCGGGGGCCCGTAGAAGGAGGTGAGGAAGTTTCTGTAGTAGGAAGTTAGCTTGGAGCTTTCGAAGAGAAGAACAGCGGGATGTAGCAGGGGCGGACGTTTTGTTCGACGAATCTGTTTACTACGCTTATCATTAGCACGATATGAGCTTTAAGTGAGGTGAATGGAGCTGGTAAACTCACTCGTCTGTAGGATATCTTCGTGCCCGAGACATCGTCCAGCGAAGCCGGTCTGTACTTTTCGACCCTTTAGTTCCGTAACATTAGCCATCGTATCAACAAATTCGAGCTTGAGAGGAGCTGACCTACCATGGCAAGTATCACAGCTTGGATCGGTAGGTTAGCTGCGGACCTCTTGCCTTTAGCTTCGGTCGCAGCTGTTGAGAAGGTGATCTTGTCGGTCGGGCCCGAGTCGATTTCCATTTCGTCGTCCGACATATTTGCTGGTTAGGTTGTAATTTAGCTTTACTCCGATGGATTTCGTATATGTGAAGCTGCGGCTCGCAGGGTTGATCGTGTATTCGTCGGTTGTCGTTGTCGATGGTTGAATTTGAGGTTTGGTGGGATTTGGTAGGCACGTAGGGTTCGTGTTCTTAGCTTTGTCCTTGGGAGACGCGTTTTTTTTTTTTTTTTTTTTTTTCTCTTCGGCCTCACAAAAAAAGAGCCCTTCAAAAAATCAATTGGTCTCTCTTGCACCAACAAACCAATTATCATCAACCAACTGTTTTCCCCAATTCTTTAAGCCAATGGCAGTGATAATTCTCAAAATGACAAACAGGAAGGTTCCTTCATCACCCTCTTCAAAGACGGAGACTTCTGCTACGAATACGGACGGATAAACGAGCGAGACACGGCTCTTCAGAGGCTGATTACGGTCGCGATCTGCTCATGCTCTCTGCAGACTGCAGTTAAAGCTTAAAGGCTCGGCGTGGCGGAGGGGGCTCTGCTCTCGAACTTTACCCACCATTTTTAGACTTTTTCGGATTTCATGCTTGATCATCGGGAGTTCAGACGAGGCTAACAACGTGGGAAATCAAAGAAGCGGGGGAGAAAGGTCGTTCCTGCAAGGCTTCCACGTGCTTATTCTGACTCGTCTATTCCTTGAGCATTACCAAAGTTGTTCTCCGTTTAAATAGCTCAAGTTGCAGTATGATTCTATCTCCCTCATCTCTTCCACCTATCCATCACTTAATCTCATTTCGCCATGACTCCGGTAATGGAAACGTCATTGACACTCTCAGTCGGCGGAAGAGCCGGAGAGAGAGCGGCGGTAATTGGAAGCAAAAGATCAGGGACAAGAGGAAGAGCCTGATGTCTTCAAGTTCTTCGGCGGAGGTGAGTAAAAAGGAACCATCCATTTCGCCCCCTCCCAACGGGATCTTATCCTTATATTTATCGCTCATTACCCTTGCACAAGCAAAAAGAAGGCTTTATGCAGGCATTCCTGTTCGAAAGCATATACTAAAGGATCACCCAATCGTAGCAGTCGCCGCCGATTGAACCAGTCCGCGAACCATCTTCACCTCCGACTGACTCCCCACCATGCCCTCTCGCCAACCTCCCGCCGGAGTTGCTGCTCCACATATTCTCGTTCCTCAACTACGCAAGCCTCTTCCCACTGAAAATCGCCGGGTCCCGCTACCTGACCGAGGTCGCAAGCTCCACGCCGCGACCCACGCCTGCCAATTACATGCTGCAAGTGCAAGATATCGCCAGCGGTCAGAAAAACAACAGGAGTGCGTTACACGTCGCCGTCCTCTGGCAGCAAGAGAAGTTAGTCGAAGGTTTACTGTCACGGCATTCCAGGGCAACGTCTCAGGACGACTTGGGAAATACGCCACTGCACGACGCAGCGTTTTAGGCTGAATAACGTGGCGGATATCCTCATCAACAGCCGGAGGTATACAATCTTCGTCAGGAACGGGCGGGGCAGATACCGTTGCACCTCGCCGTTCGCAACGGAAACGCAGCGCTGATACAGCTCATGATGAAGTACGGCAACGGAGACCAGATGGTGCGGATCACGGATAGTGTGAAGCGTACGCCGCTTCACTTCGCTTCGGAAGCGGGACAGGATCACATCGTTTCTCTTCTGCTGAAGGGGAGACCGTCCAGAGTCCTCGATAAGGATATCGATGGGAACTCTCCACTGCACCTTGCCGCTGCGAACGGTCACCTGGAGACGTTGAAGCTCCTGCTGCGGAAAAAGGCGGTGACTCTGTCCGAGAGAAATAAAGCGGGGAAAACATGCTTACATATGGCGTGCGGCAACGTCACGAGGTAATGGTCTACTTCTTGGTGCGGAAGAGCACGTTCGACATTTCGACGCGCGACTATCAAGGAAACACACCGCTGCACGAGGTCGCGAGGAACGGAAACGACGAGCTGATAAAGCTTCTGCTGCGGCTGGAAATGAATCCGTCGTTACTGGATGTGCCTACGAAAGCGGAGACACTCAACCTGCTGATAGAAAAGAACTCCAGCAGCTTCACCGAGACCTTACGCCACTTCCGCGACAAACGGAAAGCGTCTCCCTTGAGTAATTCTAACGACGCCTCGACGAAGCTACACTTTGCGGCATCTATAGGAAGCGAGCGCGCCGTAAGGGAGTTACTGGAAGGGGAGCGAATGTCAATGCGGTTGATGTTAACGGATTCACGCCGCTGCACCGGGCCGCTTTGTCCGGTTCGACTTCGGTAGTACAGTACTTGCTCGATAACGGAGCGCGATTGGCTACCTGCGACATCATGAAACGGACGGCGCTTCACCTGGCGGTAGGAGTAGAGGCCGTGGAGGTCGCACGGTTACTCCTATCGAAGGGTATAGACATCAACGCTAAAGACGCCGCCGGTAACACTGCGCTTCACATCGCCGCGACGATACCCAATGAAGACACGCTGCGCTTACTCACGGAACAAGTGGGTATTTTCATCAATTGTACCAATGAGCAAAAAGACGCGCCACTGCATAAGGGCTCAAAGGCGGGAAATGTGGCCGCCGCCAAGCTACTCCTGGAAAGAATGCAGATGTTACGGCGCAGAACAAAAGCGGAGCCAGCGCGCTCATGTTCGCGATAGAGTACGGCCACGCTGAAGTCGTCGATGTCCTCATCGAAAAATCGTCCCACATCATGCAGAAGCGCGCAGACGGTAAGAGGGCGTTAGACATCGCGACGGCGAAATGGAAGTCTAATTTTTCGGAAGAGAACGCTCCTCCGCTGAAACGGCCGTTCGAGGGGATTCTGCGCAGGCTGTTGGAGAAGTTAGCGGGTTGCGCGCCGTCGTATAAGCCGCTGGACAGCGCGGATGTATACTTCGAGCAACCGATACTGCACCTCGCAGCGCAGCTCGGGAGCTGGATATTGTAAGGATCGCGTGGGAGAGGAGAAACGCTTTCGACCCTTCTTCGCTCAACAAAAAGGGCGAGCCGCCGATATACTTAGCCGCTGTGCACGGTCACGAGGAGGTGGTGAGATTTTTGTCGGGAAAGGGTTGTTGGATCTGAGATTGTCCGTGAAGCTGGCTGCAAAGTCTGGAAACGAGAACGCTATTCGGCTTCTATTGCGGGAAGAACCGGATTATCCGAAACTGACTGGCAACTTTGGGGAGGCTTTGTGCCTCGCTGCGGCGAGTGAGCACGAAGGCATGGTCAAGTTACTCCTTCAAAAGGGAGCGGATCCGAAGGGAAGGGACGATGTTCTTGGCTACCCTATAATATCCGCTGCGCAGGGCGGACACGTGGGCATCATCGAGCTACTGCTCAGCCGAGGCGCGACGGTAGACACCCGGATATTCAAGATCTTCCCAACAACGAGGTCAGGAGAATACTCCTCTCCTAGCCGCTGTGAAAGCCGGTAAGCTCGATGCCGTGCAGTGGCTGCTCGCCCGCGGTGCCCAATTCGATGACCTGGTACGCTTGGCTGCGTACCCTGTCCTTCTGGACGCCGCCAGCTCGGGAAATAAAGCCATGGTCGAATTCCTGCTCCAGCACGGCATCGGCGAGAAAGCGCCGACGTACGATCGCGACGGGGTTCTACAACCCGGCGGACCTACGGTTTTGGCCGCGGCGGCCAAAGGCGGCCATACAGATATTATGGCCTTTTTGCTGAAGCAGCCGAACGTGAACGTGAATAGCCCTGCAAGTACAGCCGTCCGGCCCTTACCGAAGCCATTGTCGGCGGTCACAAGGAGTGTATCAAGCTGCTCATCGACGGCGGGGCAGATGTGAATGCCGTTTACCTCGGACCAAATACCTTTCCGAGACAGCGCTCATCGTCGCGGCGTCAAAGGACAACGCAGAACTTGTGGGAGTGCTGTTAGACGCGGGCGCAGACCCGAACAACATCAGCGTCTTTCTCATCCAGCATGGTAACTACTGTTTCTACCCCACTGATGCCGGCGAGATCCATTCCAAAATACCGAGCACGTTATACACCGTTAGCGGAAGCAGCCGCTTCGGGTAACGCCGCCGTCGTAAAATGCTGTTGGAAAAAGGAGCAGACGTGAACCTATCCAGCGGTCGGCGTGGTACACCGCTCAAAGCAGCAGCCGACCGCGGCCACGAGGAAGTCTGCAAGGTCCTCCTAGAACACGGTGCGCACCTATCGCACCCTGACTCCCGCTCGTCGGCGCAGCGACGGAAGGGCACGCTGGTATCGTCAGTTTACTCCTCGACGCCAGAGGAAAATGCCGTTCGAGCAGGACTACACGAAGGCCGCGATTTCCGGTACGCCCTCCGCGCGGCAGCAGAAAAGGGCCGGAAAAACGTAGTAGTGCTCATGCTAAACGCCGAAAACGCGAAGCACCGGCACGAGATGCTCTGCCATGCCCTTGTTAATGCACTCAGGCACCACCACGACGCCCTCGCGAATACGGTGCTGGACATCGGGGGTTTTTACTTCCTCCGTGGCGAGCGGCTGGATCAGGCGCTCCGGCTCGCGGTTGTGAATAAAGCACGGGACGTAGCCGACAGGCTCGTCAAGCTTGGGGCAGTAGAAGGTCCCTCGGGCCCGATTAAGCGACCCCGCCGCCGCCGTTGTATATACAGTTTCAAGACGAGAGCGGCGGTAGTCACCGGATAATGTCCTCGCCGGGGTCGTCGAGGATGTAGGGGCTGAGGTTAAGGCGCTAGTGGCACCTAGCGAAACCGAAACTCCCGGTGCCGAGGTATCTGCTCTTCGGGGGATGATGAAGTGTATGAAAGGTATACTTCTTTGATCAGCGGCACGCCTATTGCATTTGCGTCGGCGCATTCACGCATTGCGAGGTTTCTCCTGGAGAATATTGCGAGCATACACGAGCAGGATAACATGGGAGGACGCCGTTGATGGTCGCGCTTGAAGGAGTGAAAAATGTAGCTGTGCAGGGATCGAGATCGGCGTCGAGCTTAAACGGTGCGAAAAAATGGGTACGGCGGGTTGGATTGATACTAGCTGTATTCCGAAGGCGCAGGTTACTCAGTTGTATGACGCCGAAGGTATGGGGGAGAGAGGCCCTACTAGGGAGTCGCCACCGTCTTATTGAATTTGCTCGAGGAAGAATAGAGTCTTTTTTTTCCTTTTTTTTTTTTCAAGTTTTAGCGAGCATATTTGCGCCTACTGTTTTCACGCGAGTTTCACTACATGTTCGAATATTAATCTTCTATATTTCTGCTTCCCTGTTATTGATGCAATGCTTTGCAGGATTTCTTTGAATATATCTCTAGGCAGCACGTTAGAAAGGAGAGAAAAAAAAAATTTAGAAAACACATTTTTCTCTTAGAACACAACCGGCGGCACCTGCACCGCCCTCTTCGTTCGCGAAACCTTGACTTCGTTCTGGATATCTTCGAGGTAGACTGTATCGTGCTGTAACGCCGAACACTTTTTGGGCTTTCCGCCTATACCCAGCATCTTCATCCCATGGATGCGGCAGACATGATCCTCCCGCCCACGAGACACCATCGTTTTTATCTCGCCGCTCATTTTGCGGGGGGAGGGAGTACACGGCCGTTACGACAACGTCGTTGTTGTCCAATACCTCCTCCTCCAATCTTCCTTCATCACGATCTCGCCAATATCATGCCGCAGGAACGCCACCACGTCCTTGAGACATGTATACCTCTGCCTCGCGAAGATATCCCCGGGCGACAGGTCATACGTGGCGCGGTAGTTCTCTCCCTCCCCGCTTCCCAGGAGCGATATCGCAGCAGGAGTAGCTCGTCCGCCTGTACCTCCAGCCGGACTTCCCCGCTCGCGTGCATGTACAGCGTCCGTCCTCCGCCGCCGGGACGCCGAGGATGTACCGGCGCCTCTCACCCGAAGCGTACCCTGGATATTTACGTAGGTCGTGCCGGGTCCGTATTCGCAGGGGGTCTATGGGGCAGCCTAAGCTACCGTCGATTTGGATGAGCCGCGCTTCGGGGAGCTCGGGATCTTCGTAGGGGCGGCCGTCGAGGCCGTTCGTCGCTACGTTGGAGAAGTCGTCCAGTTGCGGGCCTTGAGTTCCTTGTAGGTCATGTTCTCTAAGATTGGCATAGTTGTAAATACAGAGATATGAAATGAGGAAAAGAAGAAATGTGGAGATACAAAGAATACATTATAAGCTTATACCGAACCTTATCGTGGATAGACTCTAAGTCCTTGGTTGCCGTACCTTACAAAGAAAAGAAGAAGAAGAAAAAAGGGAACAGAAAAGAAAAGAGGAAAGAGTCTCAGGCCCCTAGAGACAATCGAGAGAATCATTGCGATATCCATCCTCTGTTCCTAAAGCGCAAAACTCAGGTTTGTTGCAAAGACCGTAAAAATAATTCACGCCCTTTTATTATTAGATTCGCACACATACATACATATATATTTCTACATCTTTTCCGTTGCTTCTATAACCATCGTAATCGAGGGATCCGCGATATGGCCAGACCGGTAAAATGCACCCTGCCCTCGCGTAGAGGTTTTAGCAAGAGCTAACATCCAAATCTAGGCTCCGTCTACCAAAGAAACATAAGCAGCTCGGGAACATCGTTGCTGCTTTACGAACCCCTCAGAATATTGAGGACTTCCTAGCCGCCATCGATCAGGAGGATTCCCAGCACAAAGCCAAAGAGCTGGAACTCGCCATAAAGAGCATGAAGCCTAGAGCTCGGCAGGGTCTCAAGTTATTTTCCTGCTCTATCAAAATATCAAGTTAGCCGTTTATTTTTAAGCAAAAGGAAGGCTGATGAGCTACTGGTCGCCAAATGGATAGCTTTCTGGAGGTTCTTTGGTAGCGAAAAAAAGACATTGCTGCCATGCAAGCAGACATGAAAGAACTCAAAACGTACTTCCTTCCGGGCGATGTCGAAACCCACGAGCTTCCTTGAAGAGCTGAAGGGGGGGCAGTGTACAACGTCCTAGAAGGAGTGGTCGAAAGACGGAGGAAATGGCCAGGAAAGAGAAGGGTTAATAAAGACCACGAAGCTGCGCCGCCACAACATCGATCAAAAGTTCCTCGAAAGACTCGAAGGCGAGTATGTCGCTTGCGGTCGATTTAAAGACGTCATGAAAGTTTTGATCGGGGGGTGCGCAGGAGGAAGCTTAATTGGCGTCCACTATACTGATTTATCAAAAGATCAAGGATGAAAAGAAGGAAGAACTGAAAACGAAGACTTAAGGAATGTTGAGAAAAGGGGGTTAGTCGTATATATATCGGTTTCTCGTAGGAACTATTAATTACTACTATGCTCGATTAAGATTTTAAATTCATAAATATAAAATTTTACCTGTTTCTTCCACCCGTCTTCGTCACTTTTTTTTTTTTTTTTTGGCCGTAAGATGTATAGTCTGGAGACCCTCAAGTAGTAGTCACGCCTGCAGACTACAAATTTAGACAATAATATTTATTTCTTTCAACTAATTTATTTTACCCGTAACTCAAGCACATCGGAATCTACATCAAAGTACTTTTAAAAAAAATAAAATATTATTGATTATTTGAAACTGGTTATAAGTCGTTTCTGATGCTAACTCGCCGAGAGGCATTCTCCAACATCATTATTAACATCTCTACGTTACGCCGTTACACGCTGATAAGCCTAATCCTGGGAATTTATTTTTCGCCACGATGGCTGCGAAATAAATCTTCGCGTTACTATCATTAGGCGTATGAGTAGATCGACGAATAACAAAGCTTCTAATCTCATCCCTTCAGTCTAATCTCATTCCGAATTCCCGACTAGGAAGGCTGAAATATATACTCAGATTTCATCTTCACGAACAATAACGAAGAGCCGTGCCTGTATCGTCATATTAACTCGCTAGATATAAATATTCGAAAACTTCGAAACTCGTTCCGAGTGCTTTCTCCCGATAATCTTCAACATGGAAAGCTTCAAGCACTCTTCGTTATGACGTACGTAACATAAAGCCCTTGCTTAAGTGATTAGCCAGGCGAAACTTCAGCCTGCTTCGATTAATCAGCATAGACAGCTACCGAAAACACCTTCGTTATATAAAGCTTTCCAGTAGGAGCTTCTAGAAGCGATATCCAAGGTGACTTACTGGAAAAGTATAGCTTTAATACACGACAGATTTTTTTTTTTTGATACTCTCTTAACTCTCTAAATGTTCTCTTGGATTGTTTACGGATCGCCCATGTCGAGTTGCGGAAATCCGTGCGTCTCTCGGCCTCGGATACGGCCCAGAAACTTCTAATAAGGCTTTTTCCCCGCAGCTATAAGTCAAGCGTGCTTCTTTCTGAACGAGTGTGGAGGGATCCAATACTCTCCGATAATTTACAGCCGCTTGAAGAAACAATATATAGTTATCGTCGTCATTTAGAGGATTGCCATAAGTCATAGATGGAGTCGGAAACGGTAAATGAACACCGGTGCACCAACGCCGAACGCTTCAGGAAGATCAGCGTAAGTTTGTTAGACTTAAGGTAATAAGGTCTGGATAGGGATGAAGCAAATCAGAACGAATGATAACCATATTTTTCTAATCAGGAATGACGAGATATCGATTTGAGTGGTGGATATTCTGGTAATAAGAAGAGATGGGGAGATATCAAGAAAATACCTAAGCTCCCACAACGCGGCAAGGAGAGCTATTTGGAAGATTGGCATATATATTATATATTATTATCGTAAATTACTTCTTCTTCTTTCTTCTCCTTCTTAGCTAAATACTTAGACAATCAAGATATCAGTTACAATCCTCGAGGTTATATTATATTACGACCGGTAGGTAACAAGAGGTTAAATAAATAAAGAGAATGATAGCTATAACGAAAATAAAATTTAGCAAAAATAGTTGGGAATAGGGATAAAAAAAAAAAATAATAATAAAGAAATCTACAAGAGTCGGGATTCCCACATGGTCACCCACCGTAGTACTAGTCGACCGATACGAGGCTTGTTTAGGGCAGAGCGGACGGGATGCCAAATTTTCCTCGTTCTATGCTCGTAGATACCGGCATATGGTTCAACTTGCTATATAAGGGAAGGTTAAAACATTAAAAAAAATTTTTTTTCTTTTACCGGAAAATAGCCCACACGCTTAATGGCGTGCATAAGGTAACTTTAATTGGCGGATTAGATATGCTCTTATATATAACTATAACTTGCTTCAGTGAAGCCTATCAGACCTCTAATATCCGTAGACTGACGGGCCAATGCGCATGAAATATCTGTTAGTGGGGGGCCCAATGCTCAAGCTATGGACGCAGCATTGTGGGATACCAAATTTCATACCTAAGTAACTTTGCAACTATTCTCAAGTGGCTATAACTATAGGGACGGTATGAAGTAGATATATGTATTTTTAAAGTTGTCATTCTATTCTTGAACTTGCTACCGACTCCGAATACTAACCAATTGCAAAGAGACTGCATCTCTCTCTCAACGAGCTTAAATCTATTAATAGACCTGGGCAGCGTTAACTTGTAACTGAAAATCGTTCAATAATCAAGCTTCAAACCCTTCCAAAAGCCACCAGATAATGTGCCATTTGTTCAATCTGCAGCCTTCAAAGCTTCCAGTGGCCTTCTAGATGCAATTGAGACTAAATTATAAATATCCTGATGACTGAGGGATCAAACCATCACTGTTCAAAAGCAGAATTTTATATAGCACGCTCACGGAGTACTAATTAGGAGTTCCGGGTTGCCTGATTAAGGCAGAACTATAGCTTATTTTTTTTTTTTTTTTTTTTTTTTTTTGCCACTATAAAAACTTTATTTTGCTGTTTTTATTTTCTCCGCCGGCAGGGATCCGCCGGTTTAAACCATCCAAAACGTCATAGAACGGTTACGCAGCAGTGTGTTGTTGATCCCATATGATGTGATGGAAGAGGCCGAGGGTTCAAAGATCAACAACAAGAACAAGATCTGAAGAATTTTCTTTCTCATCCTTTCTTCTTCATACTTCAACTTCAAAATCTCTACAAAACCTAATAGCTAAGCTGAAGAGTCTTGAATCATCAAGAGAAGACAATTACGAAACAGGTTTATCAAAAGCAAACGACATATTTAACCACGGTTGTTTGAAGCTTCGCCGAGTTTCGGACCCGTTGGAGAGAAGGACGAACGGGCCCCAGCGACGGCGATAAGGGGCTTTCTACACAGCAGCAGCAGAAATGATGTTTCTAAGATGGTAAACACGAATTGACAATAGCGCGGCTGCTGTGGAGAAACGAGGTCTCCGCTCAATCCTTTGACGGGAAGTGAATGCTGATTAGAGTTCGTGTAGGTATAACGCGAAGCTCGCGCAGCGGCCATTTCTGACGCAGTGCGTCACGACAGCTGTACGTGGAGCCATCACAACCCCAATGGGCTCGATTTACTATCTGCAAGCCCTCATTATCATATTTTCTATGTAACCTTGGGAGCGCCGCACTAATTCAATCCACTCAAATAATACAGTTCCTCTTCGGCAGCGGCGACGTAATAGCCCAGCAGCTCGTCGAGCGGAAAGGTATCGAAAAGCACAACTACGCACAAACCGCCCGTTTCACGCTCTGGGAGGTTTATTCTTCGGACCCGTGGCGTCGCAGTGGTACGCGTCCTCGAGCACGTCAAGTTCCCCAATAACCCGAACCGGCAACTACTAGCGCGCGTCGCGGCGGATCAGTTCATCTTTACGCCGTGCAATCTGCTATGCTTTTTCACGGGCATGACGCTCCTCGAGGTGGAGATCCGAAGAGCAAGCTGAAGAACGGGTACAAGTCTACGCTTCTGACCAATTGGGCTGTGTGGCCGGGTGTGCAGCTCATGAATTTCAAGTTTGTGCCGTTGGAGCACAGGCTATTGGTGGTCAATTTGGTTAGCTTAGGTATGTTTTACTCTTCACTTTGCCCTTTTTCATGTGAAACCGTGAGCCACAAGGGATTTAGAAAGTGATCGAACGAAGAGAGCGTATGCGATCTCCCACGTTTCTATAAAGAAGAGTAGGCGGGTAAGAGAGTTAGACGATTACTAACCGTCGATCATTATTTTATCTCATAGGATGGAATTCGTACCTGAGCTACGCGAACACGAGGAGCACGGCCCCAGCGAAGGTCTCTGTTTAGTAAAACGGAAGAGAAAAGGCGCATTTTTTATCGCACATGGCTTAGCGAAGATCAAAATGCAGTTCGGATATGGGAGATGCTTTTACGGATGAATAGATAATAGATATTGGCACGAGACGCACGCGTTCCAGCAACTTTGCACACGTGGCTTCTGTAACATGGTTGTAGCAGTTTACAACCCGCTTGCGTATCTTTCTCCTTCACCAATTAATCTGAATAGCGCCTGCTTCAATGCCGACAAATAGAAAAACGAAGAGACGAGAAGTTGGGGTGTATTCCGTCTCGGCGGCTAGTTTTTATACGACTTATTAACCTGTTTCGTGTGATCAACACCACGAGGGCTTTTCTAGATCTAAGTTTGTTCTCCAGTTATTTTGCACTTACGAAAAGTATTCAGATTCTTCTTCTTCTTCTTTTTTTTTTTTTTTCTGTAACTGTAGCGGAGTTTTGGGTCCTCATTTAAAAATCGACAAAATAGACTTCACTTCGATCTCTTCAATATTCTCGACCATCAGAAACCTGGATTCCCATTACAAGGATCTTCGATACTTTCGATGTGATCGAAGGGCTTATACATTACCACTGCATAAGCCTATGTTATTCTAGCATAGTTTCAAAAATCCATTTTATTAGCATCTGAACCGCTTCATGATCAATAGTATCTTACTCCAGACAAACCGCGATCTTCAAGATCTCGATTCCCTATTGCGATGATCAGGGATGTTATCGATTCGACTACGTTTGTATCGAATATCATTTACCTGAAATACATGACAACATTCTAGGCGGCGATATCACGAGAAGCATCGCCGCGTCTGCACTTTATTCGACCTAGTTTATTCTCGTCGATAACTATACTTAGTGTCTGTGCATGTGCTGAGTTGTGCTAAGTTGTATATGTATAACATGGCTGACTCGACATATTCTCTCCATCAAGAAGGGGTTGTCGGGCCCGCCCGTATGTTTCTAAGCTCTATTACAAGCCGTGTTCAAAAATGGCAAGGAAAAGTTAGCCTGCCCAATACACCTTGCTAGCAAAAAGAAAACTTCACAGAAGTATATTGCCTTAAGAATAATTCACACAAGTATATTTCCTAAGAAAATTTACAGAAGTATATTGCCTTAAAACGTAAAATAAACGAGGCGGCAAAGAAAATGTCGGGGCAAGACATGCTTCGTGCTTCCTTGTCGGTAAGTATATGTCAAAGAGCCGTTGATAGTATCCTAGTACTGGTAAGAGAAGAAAAGGGTAAGGCGAAGCTATCAATTTCCCGGGATAGAAAGAAATGAGAAACACGACATGCATGTATAGAAGCGTTCGAGGCGCCGCTCGTCCCCGTTTCAATTTACACAAACATACAATAGGTTTCGCCGCCAATTTAACAGCATGTCTTACGCAATTGCCTGCGGGGTCAAGTTGCAATTGGTAAACTAAGCAGCAAATAGAAATGAGTCTAGAAAGAAAGGTCCATATTTGTATTTCCAAGGTACCGTTCAATGTCACTTTTTAGGAGGCCTGCAAGGCATCTGGATAACATCGAAGCAATGTGATCCGTATGCCACGATCTGCAATCGATCAATTAGAAACGTGGGGAAAGGAGAATGGGGGTGAAAGTTCACGACAATATCACCTCCCGAGACACAGCAGGAGGCGACTTTACTTCATAAAAAGCGGGCGCTGGGTTTACTCGCTCGTGGCTGGCGCTATGAAGAAGGAGGCTGAACGAACAGCAAAAGATTTTTTTTTTTTTTTTTTTTGGCTCATATTGATTTGTAGTGCAGATATCCAGATTAGCTTCATCTTTCTTTTTTTTTCTTTTTTCTCTTATCTCGCTTCATTAGGCAAAAAAATTGCTTCGAGTAGCCCTTTTGCGAAATGGTCAGAAAATGGAATAGCTTTTGGAATCGCAATCGAACGTTGATCGGCGAGCGGAAGTTCACGACGGACCAATAAATGCTACACGTATTATGTTGGTTTTTTTACCTCGGATGTGCATTTTAGACTGCTTCCGAAACCTCACTAATGCTACCGGGTTTTATGTTATAAATAAACGGAATTGGACTAGTCAGTTATTCCGTAATGATTGTTCTTACAAAAAAAGCATGAAAGATTAAAAGAAAACACTACGGATGCATTCGAATGGAGCATGTTGAAGAACCAGGCGGAACGTGGAATTGGTGAGGTTGGAGGCCAAAACAGCCCCTCGTGGAGAAATATGCATGTCGCATGCAAAGCCGGCGGGTTCCGAGCGATCGCCTCGTCTCTGCACGGTGCCTAAATGTACGATGCGTTATTACATCTTAACAGCGCAATCGAAAGGAGAAAATTTTTTTCCTCTGCGTACGCTCTATGAGGTTATGGCAATGGTCCTCAGTTGTTTGTGCGATATTTAATCCTGTTGGATTGATGTCTTCATGAACGTGTGAGAGAAGAAAACCTCCAATTCCTAAGATAACTAACTATAGCTCTATTCGTCCTAGGAGGCATACCGGTTGTGAAACTTTACACCGGTAGTAATTTATACTTTGCGCTTTGCTTTGACCTCGAACCACTAAGCGAATACAACGCACGGATTCAGTAAGGCACAAGGTCAATCATTATTATAAGGCAAAACACTAGCAAAATATACCGAAGCTAAAAACAAAACCCCCCCTTCGGATAATAATACACCTAGTAACGATGCTCTGCGGGTGATGCCGTGTTTTTAAAGCAAAATTATATATTGGCTTCATAGGCTGGCCTTAAGCTTTCAGGCAAGCTCAGGCTCGAGACGAAAACGGATTTCTCTTGTCACACCTCGGTGATTCTCGAACACCGTTGAAATACGTGTATATACGTCTAAACACCTCTGAGACAAGTCTCATCAGGCTCAAAGCATCAAGGCTCGGCACGGGTAGCGCATGAGGATTTAAATTTGAGTGCAGTCAGTATGTGTAGGAAGTCTTCCCCCAAGCCGCTATATTCTGCGGCGTGAACAATAAACACTAGCCACGAAGCTAGTAGTATGATTCGTGAATCCCTTGGTACCTGTTTAATCTGCATGCTTGACAAAGGAATAATTCTCCATTGCCTTCCCATGTGTTTCTCCGAGGAGAATCGTTGCCTTATGCAGGGAAAATTATGTAGTGGATCACTTCCTTCGCCGCCTTCGTCTTTTTGCGTCTATGAAGCTTGCGCGTGGCATAAATGTCTCGACCAGAGGGCCTCTGCATATACTGTCAGGGCTGGAACCTGCGCGTCGGTTTGCGGAGAATTTGAATAATATTTAAATGTTTGAGAAGCAGGCTTGAAGAAAATCTGCCCCGTGGCTTCACATTCATTATACCACGAACTAATGACGGTATGCTGATGAGGGCATTATCTGAACAGAATGCATTGGAAGCAGATCAAATCCCCTCCAAGAAAGAAATGGAGGCTTTATAATAGTCAATTTAATTAATCTGCGCCCCTCGTGCGAAAGCTGCAGGACGAGATGGTCGCCGTTGAATGGCGTATATAGTTGACGAGGATGCTATATGCCAAGATGGTATCTAAAAATCAAGCTCAAAGAGAATACTACTGTGAAGCTATTGCTTCTCATGGTATCATGTTAATAAATCTATCTGTTTTTGCGGAGGACGGGAGATTAAGTTTCCCGCCAGCACATGGCTAAAAGGGAAGATGTTTTGAAACATTGTTTGTGGCTAACGAGGGGTTAGAAGCCTTCCTGCTTATACCTTATCCTATTTGGATAATGTGGGCAGAAAAGAGGCGGCAGTGGCGATGCGCCGACTTCTGGTCATTCTGGAAGGAGAAAGAAACTAGAGGCTCTAAGCTTCTTTTCTACTTTTCAGGGGAATTTTGAGCATGAGCCCTGATTAAATTCCCTGGATTGTTCATATTGAGAATTGAACCACACCTGCATTCTCTAAATTGAGCTCTGGAGAGTTTTAGAGTTTGTGTAGAGCGGCGGGAAGATCTGGTGATCCTGCCTGCACGTAATAAATCGATATTTGTTGTCGTGTGCGAAAGATTTCTTTTTGGAATATGTGTAAAGATCTCATTTCGGCCAATGAAACATTCATACAAATTCACAAAGATGATCGTATATACGATACACGACAAATACAGTAAACTGAGAGAGAAAGAGGTAGCTTGAGCCTTTCTAATACCCATTAATACTAGTATGGTCGATACGATAAGCTTCTTGGTTCACATCGCGGAGAAATTAATAGCGGAAACTCGAGGCCGTAGAGTCGTATAGCTCACTTGAAAGAATGATTGCTTGCCTTCGGCTACGACAGTAGAAAAATGGCTATAGTGTAAATTGACCCGGTACCTGAATAACGCCGCTGGACCGCAACTATAGCTGCAATGGCGTATTATCCTTCTCTCGCGATATAATTCACGAACTCGCAGCCGGTTGGACCGATGCGTTTTTGTTTGAAGGCTATAATGAGGGTACATCATTGCTCGTACGATTTATATCGTCGGTCACGGTATACGACTCCAATATACTATGTATTAGATCTTTTGGGAACTTCGGAATACATTAATAGCTGAATAGTCTTTCTTATTTTCCTCGCTCCACAGTGACAGCTTCATGCAGGTATGTGCTGGATGAGTGGTTCGGTTTCAGCCAAGAAAAAGGTACCGTACACTCGTGAGGAACCTTTTTTTCGGCAGGGTAAACCAAACAACTTCTAGATTCACACCAGATTTCGCTAAAGGACTCGAATCGGCGACGTGGATGTACTAATAAAATAGCACTATATACCGGTACGGGGTAAGACCATGTACTATAATTGCGCAAATCTGAAAAGCACTAAAATATGCAGGCCAAGAAAAGGTACCAGAAAATTTTTTGTCGGATCTTGATCTTGAACATCATTGCTTTTTGAAAGGGTTGAAAGAGGTAGATACCACGCCTTACCGCTTACCGGTTCTATACTTCTGGTTTTCTCCAAGTTTTATACGAATTTATACATCCACAGCTGGTGATAATATTCGCCATCAATGCAAAGGAGTACAGGCGAAGCGAGAACCAAAAAAACACCAATGAATTCATCCGAGACAGGAACTGCATATCGGTACCTGTATAATATGATCCCTTTCTTTTATTCTTTTTCTCCAATTTCCCCTTATTCTGTAAACCTTCGAAGCAGTGTCATCGGAAATTTACGTCCCTTTGGGAACCAAAAAGCAAAATATATGAAAGATAAACGGTGAACCTGAGCAGTACGGAGAGGTACTTGACTTCTCATGCCTGTCTATGAAAGCATGTACTATTTGTACCTCTCCTATGTTGTCCATTTTCCATTCATAAAAAGCCTCCCTCAATCGAAGCTGCAATCCTGCCACATCCTAGTTGTCTAAGATCTCTCGATCGGCCCTCCAGCGATCCTATTGTTGTTTTTCGCGAATTTGTGCAGTTTTTGGCTTTCTACCACACGTTGTGTGGCCATGCAATTGTTTAAAACAGCGCCCGCTTTTCTCCTGAGCCCTTTTGAGCCTTCGGTAAGGCCACACGTTTTTATATTTCCCGAACGGTCGTTCTGGATAATGCCCTAACGTTATAATAATTGCATAAGCCATTATACTTTGGCTTTTTTTTTAAGGCTACCCGTGTTCTCATGAGCTCTAGCTAAGTCAAAATATCTCGATCGTAAGCTTTGATGCAGACTCCAGGGGTATAATACAAAACGGCGAGGCCGGGGAGGTCAAGCTCGGGAGAGCTAGCTGTAGCCAATAGTTAGAGCTAGTCAGAGCTCCATGGTGTCAGTGCACACACATTGCCGTTGACTCGAAAAAGTAGTTCCGGAGAAAATGTCTAGATTACGAAGTGATTTGCGAAAACACTAAAGAATGGATTTCCTTTCCGACAATGCATCAAGCATGAGCTACCGATCTGTGATCTATGATCCCCTAATGATCTGATCTGATCGTACCCTGCACAGTTTCCAAAAGTTTTAGCTTTTTCACGCGATCGGATTGCTAATTCAGGAATTGATCTTATCAATTAAAACATTCGAATTGATAGCTAAACGAAAGGCCGTGAAGGCGATCTCGGGTCTGCACAGAAACCGTAGGACATGCCGGTGATCCAAACCAGCATGGCGCGTAATTTAATATCAGCTGGTCTCACGTACCCGACGAAGTTTTCGGCACCTGAGAGGGATATTGTTACTTATTGTCTCGGCTAAGGTTTCTTCTCGTATTTAAATCGGAGTTGCGATTAATGGGATCCTTGTAAGAGAGTCAAGCAAACAAATGCGAATGTTCTCCGGCCTTGCAGATGTTAAACAGAGTTGGGCAAAAAAAGAAAAGAAAACTCCAAAAACTGTTTTTCTACGATACGTACAACGAACGTAACATCTCCTATGTAAAACACGAAATCAACGTGTTTTTTAACGGAGGTGGTTACCAATAATGAGACATTTTGTGTAAACGCCCTAGCTATATGTGGTACCTAATATAAGTATATCGCCAGCCATCAGCCCTATCTCTGTCTCCGGATAAATTTGAAAATTGGGGTCGCTCGCAAGCCTTGTGGGGTGCAGGAATATATCACTACATCGGCTAGTCCAACCAACCCAAATATTTGGATGGCTCCCCAGCCAGCTCTCCCCCCAGTAGCTATTATAGATCAGCAGCACTGCAGACTAGGCCAGGATCTTGATTCGCGATCTCTTCTCGCGCGAGATGTAGGGCGGGCATATGTGCAAGTACAGTACGTTATCACGCCATCCCCACCGTTTCGTATCTTCAGCCTTCGGTTCTTAAATAGTAACATTGAGGGTCCTTGCTTGCAATGGAAGCAGGTCGCTTGGGAGCACAAGAGCTGTCAGAATTGTGAGAGATAAGGTTAAGACAAAGGGTGTTGGTGATATAACCATTAAACTAGAACATTGTACATAATGAAGCTGCGGGAACCTAGTTCTAAAAGAAACAATAGAAGGTAACAGGAACTATAGCCAAGTTATCAACTTAGGTTCGATATTGGTTTGCTAGCTCCTTTATGAAGATAGGCAAAAAAGAAGAAAGGTTTCCACGATCGCAAACGCCGGTTAAGTCATTAGCAGGAAAAAAAAAAAAAAAAAAAAAAAAAAACACTAGGTTAACTTGTCAATTGCGGAGTTTCTCATTTGCAATGATCATGGGATCAAAAACATGCCCCTTTGTGCTTCATGATGCGAAAAAAAATTATTACTTTTTTTCTCTCTTTCTTCTGCCTTCCTCTATGAAAGACGGTCAAACGACCCGGAATAGCGAACGCCCATGCTTCATGAAGTGTAACCAAACCACTGAACTCACATGACGACATTATGAGAACGTGACGAAACTCCATCAATTGACGGTGGCTTGGAGAAAGGGAGAATGAAAGAAAGTCGCGGGGGCCAAAAAATGTGAGACGTAACGGGTGAGTGAGACGGTGTTACCCACCATTTGGCCTAACGTGGAATTTGGACCGGTCTGTGAGCTCGTCTCCGATCAGTTGCTGCGACAAGGGATATCCTTATCGATAATCGCAATAAAAAGAATGGAGTGAAAACACGTATACAAGAATCATAACCTAAAAATAAGACATGATGAAGAAAGAGGTCATAGGGGATTAAATCCATAGAAAGTGGTAAAGTAATCCTCTTCTCGACTAGACTACCATTCCCACTTGTGTAGAAAACAAGCTGGATGAGAATGGACAATATTCCGGTAGCTATAGTTGACTTTTCGGTCTCTCCCGGTCTATCTCTCTATCTCTCGTTTTTTTTTTTTTTTTTTTTTTTTTTTTCAATTGGAATCCTTTCGCGTCCCTGCGCGGTATATGCGCTACTATAAACGTCTCGTATAAAAGTACGATTTCCAGAGGGAAAAAATAAATAAAATAAAATAGATTAGTCCTGATCCCTATTTTGTTCTTGTCCATATGACCTTTTGGTTAGATTTAGGAGGTAAGCCCCGAAATGAAATTCGAAATTTTGTTGTTTATTCCCTTGTATATAACGTGGGCTCCGTCCCCGCAATTCACCACAAAATGCAAGTTAGAGATACATGGAGGATACAGACATAGGCGAAGACCCGAGGAATGCATATTCCTTGCTTATAGGCTCCACTCCAATGTAATTACTAAGAGTGTTCTTCCGTGGCCCAGAGCTGCGGTCGGCGGCCAGGTGGGGCTTCGCTCCTTTGCGATTATTTTTGGAAGCTCGGAAGCAAAAGTCGTCGTAAGTTCCTTCTATGTTCAAGCGAGCATACTAGAGTCACACGATCGTAAAATTTGAAGCGAATAACAAATTGCCAATTATTCTCCATTTTTGAAAGCTAAGAAAGGCTATGCCTCCCTAATATGAGGATATTGCTGGGAGAAAGACTGAAGAATAACGCAGCTGGTAAGCTTGTATATGTGTTTCAGACTCTCCGCAACCTGAGCTGTGCTAATCGCTATCTCCGATAGCAAGGAGGAAATCCTTTCCAGTGCGCGGCCATTGCCTCGCTCCAATGCCTGCAATCGTGCAAGGTTCGATTGAGGGTTTGTGCAACTGTGCTGCTAAATAGCCTACTATCACCAACTGCCCTGTTCCAACAGTAGAAAAACATGGCTTAAGCTTAACGGCCGGCGAGGCCGCAGATGTTGTACATCGTGGAGTACTTCTGTGCTACAAAAGGCGTCCTGGCTCAGGGGTGCTCCGTTTAATGAGTTTAATGATATAACGTATCTCTTCTCTGTCTGATATGGGAGTCAATTGACAAATTTGCTGTCAGCACATCCTAGCCCCGCTCGTTGTAGTTTGCGATCGTACCCACTTCCGTTCGCATTCAAGACTAAATGGTGGCTATGAAGAAGTCGAGTAGAAGAACTATCCAATAAATTTTTATCCTCTAGACCATTAAGTCTTTCTTAGATTCGAACTTAGTTACATCAAAGACATCGTTTAGCTGTTTGAGCAAATAATTAGAAAATACTTTTCAATCTTATCAAGACGTACGCCTGATATAAGAGCGAAATCTCTTGGAGTAATTTTAGACGAGCTTTTAATATGGGATTCTGTGTAAGTTGTTGTAAAGAACAAAAAAAAAAAAAAAAAAAAAACAGGATCAAATACAAGGAAGCCCATGTAAAAGCAGGTCCAAGTGATGGAACCTAAGTATCTCAGCGAGAGATAGCGCGTTAAAAAAGAAGAAATTATCGTCTGATATACCTTTAGACTTTAGATACTTAGTAGTTGAATAACATGGGGCTCCAGAATCCAGATCGCCGTTCTCGGTATAGTTCTCCCGTCTTTCTGCTGCAAGCCACATCTTATGTTCCCACATGGTGCGGGTTCAAAGCTGACCCTATTTTCGGCATGGGGACAACCTCTCGATATAGGCGTTCGTAGCCGACCACAGGCCAGCAACTCGAATATTTTCCCCACCAGCCAGAATCCACTGTGCTGGCAATCATATCCCGATTTGGGGGAACTTGTTCCTGTACACGGCGTCTGTGGTCTTGTTTCTAAACTTAACAACTGACTAAGAAAAGTTATTGTAGAGAACGCCTTCTAAGTTCTGACAGGTTGACGGCTTCCTAACGTGGAATTATTTTGGATAATATGGGGTAAGACAAGGGTTATCAGTTACGAAGAGTCAGTATACAAAGAAGTAAAAAAAGAAAAGGAAAAAAGGGGTGTTAATTTGGTCATATTCTATAAATACAATAGATTAGATGAGCCTCCTTTCCTTCCCAAGACTTATTTTGAATTATAGTAATTATTTCCAGGCGAGGAGTACTCAGGATATTGATGTCTCTGGGTGGAACATTAGCTATAACAACAAATACAAAAAAGTAACTAGAAGTCCTTTACATGTTACCTCTTATTTAAATCGACAATTTAAAATTAATACAGCGTTCATCGCATTCTGCTCTGAAAGTAAAGTTAGGAATTCAGGCGAGATTGTTATCCGTGTCTGTTGTTGCATCTCGTCTCTATTGTTACAATTTTGTTGGTTGCACTGTATACATGTCTTGCAGTCCTAAGCGTTTCTTCCCCACAGGCCATCGTGGTCCAGCTTTTCTGCAGGGTTAAACGTGTTCGCAGCCTCCTGGAGTTGTTACACTGTCATCTGCATCCAACTTTTCACCCTTGCAGATTGAGTTGTAAAAACAACCCTATCAGCGCGTGTTAGGCTGCCATCTTACCAAACCCATGTATACCGTAGGTGTATCTACAAATTCTTTGTTTCCCTAGAGTATAATATAAAATTTCGGAAATGTATTTATTTGTATAGAAAAGAATATCGAACAAATACTTTAGATATATACGATTTTATTTCTTGAAGCTGTTTTTGCAAACATGTTTTACAGTATTTAGTAATCTTATTTAAAGGGGTCTTTAAATTTGGTATTGTGTTCGAATCTCATTTGTAGCGTTCCTGCCGAATAGTGGATACCACGCGGTCGTCTTTTCCGGAATACAGAAAACGAGTAATTTACCGGGTGTATTCAGGGCTTGGTAATGGCCAAAGGATATAAACTGTGCTATTCGGGTGACAACAACAACTTCTCCACAAATCACAGGGTAATTGTATTCTGAACACATTGGCTCCGACGGAGTGGTATTTAAGGGGCTAGTTTATAGCCATCCATGACTCGTGAGATGTCATGACGTTTTTTCGTCACCTGAATTAATATATATCGATAAAGAATAATTTAACTACTCCGTAAGAAAGTCCTTAATTAAGAGCTCAAGCTAGCTCGAATAGAGCTATGAGGATTCAATCAAAAAGGAGAACCTTCTCTTTCGCCTTAAAGACGCTTTTGTATTAGCGTTAGGGTTCTGTTCGGTCTATTCGGCAAGGATTCTTCTACTCCAACTGAGCCTAAGGCCTTACAAAGCTAAGCATTTCAGCTGCATTATTAACGCTTCAATATTGTTTCATTATTTTTGTTTCTCCGCGATATGCGCGATAAAAACTATATATATCACTTTCTCCACAATAACTTGGCATATTTGCTTCTAACTTTAGCGTTGTCAGGCTATTAGCCTGAATTGCTAAAGCGTCGTTTTTTTAGTCGATTTGATTAGTTTCTATTTCTCCTGAAGAGTTTTGAGTATTTAGCCTACTGTCACACTTTCGTTTCCTTTTCCTTCCGTAATTTTAAGAATATGAATTGCAGCTGTTAACTTTTAGCAACAATTTCGCAGACCGCTTCTTTCGATCTCAAGCTTCTTGCTTGAATCCTCACTTTCTTCTTGGAATCATACACGATCTCCCCCTTTCTTTTTTTCGTCTTGCGGCACCTATACAGTCTGATCATGATAGTGCACTAATAGTAGTGGTCAATGTTCGAGACGGGCTCTGGATATTTCCGAACCCGGCCGACAGGGAAAAGCGTTTGAGACATATCCGTCCCGCTCGCAAAGGTAGAAAATACTAGCGAAATAAGTAATAGAGAGATCGTCTTATAGGTAGGGAATCGTCGCGATTGTAAACAGAACCTGGTTCCATTTCAATATTTAATTGATTTTTCCGAAGCCTAAGAATATAAGTGATATATTAGATATGCAGAAGACGACCGCTTATATCCGATACTCTCTCTTTATATACGAAATCTCCGATTGCGATAAATTCTCTCAATGAAAAGCAATAACGGCACAAGCGAAATTGAATAATAGGACCTGCAATAGACATTCGATTTAAACTTCGCGTATGTGATTATCACGACACCTCTTGGTCTTCGTTATATTATAGGTAGATAGGTGAAAACCGGGATAAATTCCAAATGTCAAAGCTTTAAGAAGGTTTATCACAATGAATATCCTTCGGTGCGGAAGATCACGATTAGCAGTTCTGAAAATTCGTATTCACAATACTAGTCGTGTTCAAGTATTTATTATTAGAAACAGTTAGCACCGGTAAAAAGAGCGGAAGCGGCTACATCCTTCTTATCTCTGACCGGAGGATTATTACCAAGCGTATGGTCAAGCAAACCTTCGTAAGACAGAGGAGATCGCTTACCAGGTTGTCTCCCGCAGTTTGTACACGCACTGTTTACTGTCTTAGTAGTAATATAGAGAGAGGGACAGGCAGATATTGAGACTCTTTGAGAGGAGAACCTAGTATTTTATTGACATGGGAATCTAAGTGCTTGTCGCGGCTAAATTAAAAATAGCGGAGATGGAGAGCTCAATACGGTGCTGATTAACGTTGTACAAGATACGATTATGCGTAAAGCAATAATAAATAGATATCGAAAGACGTGTATATTGCGAGGTCCGATAGTCCGATATTCTTATATTAAGGGAATTCGGTGATTTGACCGATCCGCTAATCCACTCAATATATACAAGAGCTTTATTTCTTCATCCTTTTCTAATACAACCGTAGTACAGGAATGAAATTTATCTTGGCCTTCTGCCTTCTATCCGGTGATTTATTGGAAAAACACCGGCCGGCCAGTCTCTGAGACAAATAATAGATTGTTGGGTGGAGAAAACTCAAGACCTTCAAAGAGAGGACCCACTGTTTTGTTACTGATCAACAATGAGCGCCCAAGTCACCTAAATAAACCCCTCCCCAAAAAAAAAAAAAAAACTGAGTAGTAGTTAAATATAGGAAAGCACACTTGCGAATCCTATCGAGGCTTTGATCGGAGCTAAATTACCTGTAAGATAACTGTATTTAGACGGGTTCTGTGCATTTTGCAGTGCAGTGCAGTGACGGACAGGTCGGACGAACGCTTCCATTTTAGGCCTCATTAACCGTTCGTCAACACGTCGCTATCGGGAGGGAACAGACATAACAAAAAGGTTAAAAGAGAGGCATTTAGGCGATCTCACGATCTCTATCTCTGTCCAGCTGATAAATGATCAGTAAGTATTTATTTGATATTTCATCGTTGAGTCGAAGAACCCGGTCGTCGATATAGGTATATGATTCTTCGGCTTCACGCGCAACTGCCAGAGAAATCGTGGTATTCACAACCCTTCTCCAGACGCAAATGTGTGTTATGATGAAATGGATTAAAAATAACAACCTTATTTTCCTGATGATCTAAGATCAATCAGTGTTGATGTAAACATGGCTCAGCGCACCCACGCACCCTTCTTTTGCCGTGATAATAGTAGATAGTGCACCCTGCACGGCTTTCCCGCTTGTCAGGGCATGTTTCTTCCTTCCTTGAGAAGGTTGACCACCCTTTCTTTCTTCCTTTCTTTTTTTTTTTTTTTTTTTTTTAATGGCAGCTAACCAAGCATGTCTCAAAAAGTATCAACTTGTCAATAGATATTTTTCAATGGTTGTATATGTAGAACTAGATACGACGATGATAATACAACCTCTCTGGGTTTACCACCATCGAGAACCCGTGTTTCCGGCCGCCCGTCCTCAGTGGCGGTATTAGGGGTTTGAAGACCCCAGAGTGAAAACTAGAACAGAACTCGAAATTCGTTGACCTACTAAATCCAGTTTCTTTTTGACTCCAGGGGCACGGCCGGAAAATACGAAAAGGAAATTGCGAAAAGAAACACTACTAGCGTGAATAACGCACAGCTGAAGCTATTTGAATGCCCTCCGGAGCATCCTCTCCCCTTATTTTTGTTATATCGGAATTAATATATTTGATTAGTATGATTGGAGAGAGCTCGTATTTTTGACGGGAACAATCAATCTTTCGTCCTTTTTTTATTTTTTTATTTTTTTTTTCCGGCGAAACAGACAGCAGTAGTGCTTCGCGTGGCTTTTATTTTTATTATCGTTTCTTTTCCTGGATTAACCGACACGATCTTGTTCATAAGTAGGAAGTAGCTGGCGCACATGAATCGCCGTTTTCAACATTGATAATTTCGCCCGAATCCGAAAAAAGCGTTTTGTCAATTCCGCTATCAGACCCAATGGAAATGAATACGAAAGGAAAACGTTCTTTGGTTCCTTCGTCTAAGCTTTTTACGCTTAAAAGGCTTTAGTGAGGAACCAAGCGAAACGGTAAAATCTTTTGAAAATCCAAGTATCGTGAACCCGTTAGACTTGCCCCAAAGGGAACCGTTTGATAAATCTTGAAATGTCTGTATACAGTTACAGATCTTCTGACAAGACTTATACGTACGCCCGCTAAGTTTCCATCGCGTTTGAGGGTATTCTCAAATATTGACTCGGCGTAAGAGGAAGAGTATGCAATCAGCAAGGCGGTCGATTGAGATGGGATCAGTAGAGATATCCGTGGCCACGGAATGATTGTTGGTTACCAGGTCGCGGGCAATAGCGGGCAAAATCACGGGCTACTAGTCTCAGAAAAAAAGAAAAGAAAGAAAGAGAGAGCCCTTGGCTCCGCTTCAGGGTTGGAGAGAGAGCTGAAAACAAGAACACGCGGGAAAGCTGCATTGTAATATTGTTCCGTCAGCCTGGTAGGCCTCGAGAAAGGATATATTTTAAAACGAATTACTCCGAGATCTTCATGAAAACACAGACAAACGCTATCAGGTTCATGAGAAACAAAACTCGGAGTCACCGTTTGTCACCGTCATGTTCCCTAGTGTGGTAAAACAAATCATAAACACAAAAGAGACATGGCGATGATAAAGCTTAGACAGCGTATCCCTGGCGATGGCTATAAACAAAACCAGATAACCGCTGGACTGGGCAAGGCGTTTCAGTAGAGCACGGGTGTTCCGTATCAGGAAATCCCACAGAATTCTCGCTTGCTCTTAGTGCTTTTTACCCCTGCGGCGTTGGTGTGCGCAGCCTGTGGTCAATTCCTTCAACAGCCATGGCGCAAACGCGGGTGAGAAGAAAGGGCGTTGAAGAACGTGGTGTAAACAAAAAGGCTGCCTAAAATTTTATAACCCTTTTCTTACTGTAATACTAAGTAAATACCTTTTTTTTTTTTAAGCCTATACTAATCCAATCCCGCGAAATTATCGTTAATTTTATTTATTTATTATTTTTTTTTTTTTTTTAAAAAAAAAAAAAAAAAAAAAAAAAAAAAATGGTAGAAAGAATGAGACAAAAACTGGGGAAATCGACCACCAGATCGAGCGAATCTCACGATTGCCGACCGTTCCAACAAATCTTTCGCCCTTTTTGATTATCATGTCTCTTAACCATTTCTGCCAGAAGGCAGCAAGGAGTATTTTGCAATGTATTAATTATTCGGCATGGGTTGTTGGTGTTCTTCAATACTATCCGTGTGAATCAATGGTATTTCGGACGTGTTACTCGATTCACTTTCGTTTAAGGAGATCGTACACTTGGAAAATTGAAATTAGTACAGTACTCTACTACTATATACTAACATTCCTCAGACGAAATATATCGTTAACGAAATTCCTTCGGACATGTTCTCCAAATTCAATTTGAAGGGGAAAAATAAAGAAACCAAAAGGGAGGCGGATTAATGATCTTTAGGCAAATTTGCCGAAATCCTTTAAAATATAAAAAAGGGATTATAGCCAGGAAAAGGGACTTGAGATGAATATTACTACTACTACTACTATACTTAAGACATTCCAACATATATTTAATATTAGCAATAATTATATGATAATAAGAGAAATTATTTTAATAATATAGTTTTGAGATCGTCTTCCTAGACATAAATAATATATAAGTATATTGAAGGTTTGGCACGTACATTAGCCTAAGCTCCTAATATTTTCATCTGGTCATATGATTCGAACTTGACAGGAGAGCGGAGCAATCCAGTGGGATTGTGCTTTTAGCGGGTGTCCATCATAACATCGTGGCTCTCCGTTTACTGTGCATAGAAAGTAGTGGTATCCTGACTCATGATCAAGACGAGAGTGGAATATATACTTATGCGTATATACACATAATAAGGTGAGCTATGTGCTCGCTAGTGATTCTTATAAAGTATCGGACAGGTATATAGCAATGGAAAGAAGCATTAAATGCTCTTAATAATAATATAGACTTGGTATTGTGAGCCCAGAGATACCCAAGAGCCCACAGTCTGGCGCGTTACAGCCCGGCACCCCCCCCCAAAAAAAAAAAAAAAAAAAGGCGAAATGGTCTGATTCGACTTCTCCAGGACGCGATCCAAATAGAAAGAGGAAAACAATGGTATCCACTTTGCATTGTCCTGAGCTTTTCGCTGTCAACTTGGTGGTACCTCCTACCGATACATTCGTCGCGTTTGTCCATGTACTGAGCCGTAGTGAACAACATATATTTTACTTATATCAATATTGACACCACCGCCATTACTACATCGTATGTACTGTGTATTATTTGCTAGACGTATTATTGCTCCTGCATCTTGAACGGCGGACTTAAACTGTGGGAATAATGCTTAGGCACAGAATCGACGATGGCTAAAAAGGAAAATGTACTTCCAAGCTACCTATATGTAAGAGATGGTTGGCAAGCTCTATTGTTGCTTTTCAAGTCCGTAGAGATGTTAGGGTGAAAAAAAAGTAATCATAAGAGCGAAAGAAGGTCGTCGATTCAAAAAAAAAAAAAAGGTCAATTGTGAATCATATGTTTTCAAGATATTCATTGGTTGCAATTAACTTCACTTCTATAATTAATTGCCCTCGGCGAGAAGCGGTGTTGGCCAGAAACTCAAATTTACGAAAAGTTATCTTGAGAGTTCTTAGACTTCGCCTCCAACGATTTATTGACTGCTGCGGTAGATGTGTTCGGTTATCTATAATATATATGAATACTTAATGAAGGGTGGCGCACGTAGTACTCGTTGCGTGTTCCTGGGAAGATCTGGAAAGAAGGTAAAATGGAAAACGCGGAAGAAAATGGCGTCGGAGCAGTACAATCCGGAGCAGGTACAATCCGGAGCAGGTATATACCGAGAGAGCATCTCCTCTTGACCCTCGTAAGTACAGCTAAGAGGAGGAAGAACACGCGACACGTGAAAACCATTGAAAATAGAAGGCAAAATGGAAATTCCTTTGCTTTGCCTTTTTACTTCTTACTGTCTTTGCAGCGTGGATATAAGGATCACGACGCATATACTGTAACTACACATCTCCTTCCCTATAAGTTGAATTTTCGTAAAAATTTGAATGTAGAACCATTATGTGCAATCGATCAATAATAGAGCATTCTCCTTGTCCGCTTAGCTGCTGCTCTTGGAACGCGACACGACGGTGAGGGGGAGGTTTTGGTGTATACAATATCATGTATGTAAACGACAAAAAGCGGGAAATGCATGTAAGACAGGAAGAATGGAGACGACTGTACGTCCAGGATCAGGGTACGAGAACAAGCCAGCAAAGACCAAGCCCTCCTTCATATAAGTCTGTTATCTCCAATATATGTGCACGGATGTAGGTGTGTGGCAGCTCGGCGACTTCGTACCAAGAAAAAAAAAAAAAAAAAAAAAAAAACACCACACAAGAGGTATAACCGAACTAGAAAAAAAGGCGAGAGAGAAAATAAGTAAAATACCCAGGAACAATTTAGCTTACAGCCAGCCAGCAGAAGAAATGGAAATGTTTCGAAACAATAATTCTTTAGTGCCACCGAGGAAACCAGGTGACTGAACTTGGATGTATGAAGGGAAAAGGAAAGAAATTTTTCAAAGAGAATTGGCGGGCATTCATTCCGGACCGAGACCATTCGAGATGATAGAAGAAAGAGGAGACGAGCCTTTTTAGCTCTAGCGGTTAGCGGCAACTTACTCGTTCTGGCAAAATAACAACGAGAAAAGGGACTGCATGCAGGTTGAAGTAATAATAGTCTTCTATTAAGAAAAGACTGGAGAGGTTATTGCCGCCCCGTTCGCAAGCGAGTAAGGAAAGTACGCATTTACCTATAGAAAAAAGCCTAAGTCTGTGCTGCTGAATTGTTTGCAGGTTTCGACATTCGGCCTGCAGATATTCTGTACATGTCCGAAGGGTTGTCTGCAAACCCGAGTACCGTGTTGTCCGCAGACCTTTTTTTTTTTTTTTTTTTTTTTACTTCGCTCAGCTAATATTATCAGATTTACTCTTCCAAAATCGACCTCGGATTGCGATGTGCTCCATTGCAGCGCTGCTATCACTTGCAGGTCTGGACGACATGGGTTCCATTTCTACCTACTTAGTTGATATACAACCTGGACTCGCTATCGTTGATTATAATGCCTGTCGTTTACCCGTCCGTCTTTTTCCATCTATAAAATTTCCCTCTTTTCTGACATCGGCGGGCAGGCCGCGGTCGCCAAAGAGCTGCATTGCCTATATTAACCGCGTTATTAGCAGCAACTGGCAACAATGATTCTTTACTTGAAACGTACCCAGCTAGTGCTTATTCCTGCTCGTTACCCATATTTTTTTTTCCCGCATTGTCCTGAACGTTCACAATAGTAGTATTCTTGTAACTACGGCTCCTGCACAGACCAGAGAAAAGCATGGATAATTGATTATAAAGGAAATATGTATATATATAGTTTCTTAAATAGTAGTATATTAAAAGTGGTTTATACTTTGTAAATCATTCCTTAGTTCGTCTCGTTCCGTTGTTCTCCAAGTCCTATTTTTGTCACTTTCCCTGCAAGAAACAGGTTCAGTATCAGCATAAGGATTTGAGCGAAAGACAACGAAATATGATCATATGGCCATAGATTCGTTCCATACCACTTCCCACTTCCTGGACCTGCCTGATACGTTATTCCCCACACATCAGCTTTCGATCATCGAACCGCAATCAATTTGCATATTCAATTTGTGGAACTGGGGGCAAGG
>AZLU01000210.1:0-37166 GCA_002224055.1 Pezizomycotina sp. ARF18
ATCGCAACGATAGGCGCGTTAAGTTGAGCCTTGATATAGAGTATTCATAGGGCATAGAGTTGTAAAGCCGTGCCTTTTCTGGCAGGATTAAGGTGTGAGCAAACTTCGTCTGGCGTAAGCTGTGTTATCACTTACAAAACACTAAAAGGCCTTCATCATATTCTACGAGCGCTTGCAGAAAACGTGTTCACACTTCATCTCTTAGGTCTAAAATCCCTTTACTTCTGGGCGATGCATGGTAAAGTAGATGCGCGAGTAACCATCTATGAATTCTCAATGTCTCGGATTCGGCCATTGAAAACAAAAAGGCACTTCTTTTTTTTTTTTCTTGAGAAAATTTTGAGGACTTAAATTACAGTTAACTCACCGGTTGATATCAGCTCTTGCAAAAAAAAAAAAAAAAAAAAAAAAAAAAAAAAAAAAAAAAGCAGAATGAAACCAACAAAAGAGATCAATCGATCACTCAATTATTAAAAAAAAGACGTGGAGGAGAGTATTTCCACCCCAAAGTGAAGTTGAAAGAAAAGAAAAGAAGAAACAGGAAAAAATTACAAATCAAAGCAAAAAGCAGAGGCTTGCTGGCTCGCTATGCACTCGTTAAGGTTCATCAATGGGAAAAAAGGTCATTAGTGTATATTGAAAAAAGAGAGAGGTGTCAATGAAGAAACAATTCGCAATTCAAGAAGCCAAAAAAGAAAGGACCAAGAAAAACAAAAGGGTGGAAGGCAAAAGGCGCAGACTGAGAATGAGAGACAAGGCAGTTTGTAACGGATGCGGGGTAGCGGTATGGGATCATAGAGCCTGGTGGCCTTTTGACGTAGCCTAGACGCGGGTCGATCGTCGGAGAACGCTGTCCACTCTAAAAACATCGCAATAACCATCACCGCCGCGTCTAGAAAGAAGCTGCCTTTGGTTTGAGATAGTGAGAGATCGACCGGCTGCCCCGCAGTTTTTTCCTTCTTTTTCTTTTTTCCAAGTTAAAAAAAAAAAAGAATGTCGGAAGGATTCTGTAAATCGAGTCTGTTACCAGGTCGCAAATATTGCGCTCCAATCAATCACCCACACCTATTTCTAATTCTCAGTCAAAATCAAGCAAGGACAACAAAGGAGAAAGATCTTTTCGTAACGGGTCGTTATCATTTTCGTTTCGTGCCGAGGTCGTTCAAGGTCGTTCAAATGTTTTCTGAAGGTCGTGAAAGAGATAGTAAAGCAAAGCGATGCAAAGTGAAATCGTAGAATTCGCTCGTGTGTGATGCAAGTGAAGAATTAGATAAGGAAAGAAGGGAAAAAAAAAGTGTGGAAACAGGTAACGATAAACCACCCATCAAGTCCTCCTCTCATTATCCGTATTCAAGGAGACGTAAATGCCGGGGAAAAGCCCCTGTCTCCGAGTATGAGCCCCAATACCATTCGCGGTTCACGATTAGAACATCTTCGATGACAGCATTCTTAGGGAAGCCAAGCTCGTCTCCAGCATCTCCGCGACTAGTCTCCGGCCAGTACGGCCAGGTCGCTTGAGCTTTCTGGCTCTTGCCGTTCTCAGGCTCAAGTGTAACGGTTGCTCCGTGCGAAGCCTTGTAAGTGTAGGAACGCTGAGCAAGCGGTCGCTCTGCGGGCGCGCAATCCGCCGCAGGTACGTCGTCGGATTTTGATAATCCGAAACGGAAGCTGTATAATCACTTGCAACGAGTGGCCTGGGAGCACTTGATACGAGAGGAGAGCAGTCGGGCTGATCGTTTGAAGACAGGCGCGATGACAGTCCCAATCTAAGAAGGTATTAGGGAGACTCGCAGCAATACAGAGAGAGAGCTTACTCACCTCCACCGTTACAGGTCGGACAATGGAGATATTCTTCTCTGGAAGAAATGTGTTCGTGGCAAAGTCGATCGAGTACTCAGCTAAGCGGCCGAGCGATCCTGAGCGGAGGTGGTCACATCGTCCGCAGTTCGAGAAGGCTCTTTGCTCGGCTCGGTCCACTCTCGGTGATAGCGACACCGCTTTTCGCAACGATGTTGGGCTCACAGCTCATAGCTTCAAGGTCGTGTGAACAACAATCACCCCGATTGACGCAGGCTATAGAAAATTAGCTAGGAATGACTTGACAAGCAAGGGAGATTAATCGCGTTACCTGTGCAGTAATCCCACTTTCCATCATTGCAAATTCGACCTATAAAAGTTAGTTGCATAGTCATGTTTTTTTGAAGCAGGTTGAGAACTACAATGCCAGAAATATTGTTAATATCTCCGAACAGAACTCATTATCGCAAAAGAAGCCCTTTTCGAGCTCATTCGTTACCGGATTGTACTTTCGCGGCTCTAGCTCATGTACTTGAGATGGGCCAGCACGGCATCGGTCGCTCGGCGGACACAGGAAGACAGAGATCGAAGTCATCCTGAACGGTTAGCAGTAGCAAAGAGATTGAATGTCATAGTGGGAGCTCTTACATTGTAACAGAGTTTGCAATGGAAATGCACGGATGAATGGATTGAACGCTTTCCACACGAGTCACAGTTGACTTGGAGCTCTCGAACCGGCGGGCGGGAACTCAGATAGGTCGTGCTGGACCGAGTCGCCGGAGTAAGGCTGCTTACGACGACCTCGCGATCCATGCGGTCTGCCAGACCCAGAGAGACATGAGTCGTATGGTGGGAGCTGCGCGAGGACAGAGACGCATGGCTGGTGAGCGTGTTCTGATACCCACTCCGCCTCCTGCTGCTTTGGCTATTTTCGTAGAGATCCCGCATGCTAGCCCGAACCGCCGCCTGGAACGCTTCTCATCCTCCTCTCCCTCTCCTCAATTAGGCCATCCCACCAGCCGTCTCCAGCACGTCTTCCGGTATCGCTCCTGTCCTCTTGGGTGGGATCTGTCTTTTCAAGCGTTATTTCGTCTCCGGGAGAGTAAATCTTAGTCAGCTCGGCAATCTCCTGCTGCGAACGCTGGAGGTGCGGGTTGTGACGAAGATAGATCGTCGTCAACGAGTTTAAGTGCGCAGACGGCTTGATAGATTTCACTGGCTGTCGGCAAGTCGGACATCCACGTTCCGTCGGAGAAGCTGAGAAAGGGAAGTCGGCGGTGGAGGTTCAAACCATTCCTTCGCACAGGAGCCGCAGTAAGTATGGAGACAGTCGAGGGTGACCGGGTTTAGATAGAAACTTTGGCAAATCTAGAGAAGAAAAGAAAATGATTAGTCAATATTCCATCGATGATATATTTTCCGGTATACTTACGGAACAAGTGAGCTCCTTTCTAGCTCAGTTAACAATTTCCACAACCGTTGGCGGACACTTGGCCGGGGGAACACCCGTGCTCGTTTCCGGTTCCTTCGCTTTCGGCATCTCGTTTCCTTGTTCTTCGGCTTCATCTCTTCGGCGGGAGCAGCAACTGCAGGGCAATAGCAGGAACGGCGGATAGAAGCTCTGAGGATGTGTTGACTGCTGTACTCTGGAGCAGCGTCCGTGCCTGAATCTGAGCTTGATTCTGGATGTGAGGCTCCTGAGTGACTGTGGAATTGCTGCTTCTCCTGCTCTCAGCCACAGGGCTATTATTTAACGTTACAGAATTATTATTTATAAACCCCACCCTCCGGTCCATGCTCCCTAAATCAAGGCTGAGACGTCTCGATCTTCGAGTGCGGTGATATTCATCACCCCCGCTGCTGCTTTGCTGCTAGTGACGCTAGTAGCCCACGAGACGAATTTGTGCCGGCCAGCCTGCGAATCCTAGGGCTGATCGTGGCAGTTGCCATATCCGGACCACCCACGGGAAGCCTCGAAATACTCGACATTTGGGAGATGCAGAAGCAGTAATGGTCGTGGGTGCAACAGGCCTCCCCTCGATGATCGTGTTGGCCGAGATGCTGTTGCTGCGACGACGTACTTGAGGCCTCCCGGTGGTGGACACGGACACGTGGGCATGGCGGAGGAGGCACGTAAGGGGGTTGGGGAACCGAGGAGCTCGAAGCCTGATAGGTCGGCTGCTGTAGCTGGCGGTAGATTTGGGAGTGGCTATTGGACGACCTCCGTGCTGAAGACAGCGCAGGCAGGAGTATTCTGTTGTTGGACGGGGTCGGGGCGAAGCTGCTGTTTGAGGTGTTGTGATTCGCCATGGTTCCCGTTCTTCCGTCCCCTCTCGCCTAAGATACCAAGAATAAAATTTTTTTTGTTAAAGACCCCCCCCCAAAAAAAAAAAAAAAAAAAAACCACTCGGGTTCTGTTCCTTCACGACTATCCCCGAGAAAAACCCTATAAGCTCATCTGCTGCGTTGAAACAGTGTGCTCGACTCCAACTTCTAGACGGTGATGATCCTTCTGAAGAGTAACCAATTATTAAAGTCGGTCATGAGGCGAAATTTTCCCCCTGATATTCGTTCAATTCGTCGTTTTCGTAAAATCCACCAGCGTCTCGTCTTGATTTTCGTATTAGAATTATAGATATTAAGATAAGAATAACAGTATATATCTCTTTTGAAAGAATAAGTTGCAAAGCAAGTGTGTGAGTATATATATATATATTTAACAAGGCTGCCCTTTTTTCTCCCTCTTTGTTGTCCGTTTTGTCCTCTTGACTCGTAGTATTCATGCAATATGGTTGGTGATCTCGAATTACGCCGCAACGGGGAACTTTCAAAAAAGAGGAACAAAGCAAAAGGAAGAAATAAAGAAAAAAAAAAAATGGCGACTGGGGATTTCTCGTTAATTATTCTTATTGATACTCCGATCGTACACTTCAAGAAAAGAAGAATAAAAGAAATTATATATATATATATATATATATAAAAGGGAAACAGCAACGTCAATTGATCAATAAATCATGAAAAACTTCTACAGAAAAGGAAAATTTTCTACAAGGGTATAATAGGAGAATTAAAGAATAATAATCAAATAAATAGAAAGGAATAATCAATAATAAGTAATAAGTACTTAGTGCTATTTAATGCCAATTCTACGGCCGAGGGTTAAAGGACTTGAAAGCCTAGAGGATGGATAAGAGAGGTAGAGGAGGGCTTTGTTAAAGGGAAAACTAACCAGGGAAGCGGATTGGAGAACGTTTTCTAACCAACCACCACGCAGACACCCACAACAACAACAATAACAACAACAAGTAAGGAATAAATGCAGACACCACTACATCACCTTCTCCTACCTCCTCCTCTTACCACCCACCAGCAACCTGCAGTTAAATTCTCACACACGCTAATGCTCGATGTAGACAAATGGGAAAAACCAGAATGGCAACATTCCTTTTTTCTTTCCTTTTCCTCTGCGATGGGACCTGCCCGCCGTTTCTTTTTTTTCTTCTCCTGAAAACCTCCACCATCGTCCTGATGGTCTCTGCGGTTGCTCTTTGCTTTTCGGTAGTTTGTAACCGAATCAAAGCGCTTGTCCAAAAATAGCGGGAACATTCAACAGGTCCTCACGAACCAGAAGCAAGAAGCAAGATCACAAATCCCCGTCGAAACTCAGAGAGAGTCAGGATTTTAAATTTTCAAGGCACTTTCTTTTTTTTTTTTTTTTTTTTTTTGATAACACTATTAAGCACTCGAAAACTTCTATTCAATTGTATCAGGAGGTGGTTAGCCAGAAAAAAAATTTTTTTTTTCTTGTCGAGATGCAGGTGGCGCCCTTGCCCTACTAATTTTAACATCCATCACGTCCAAATAGGACCACCGTTCGGACTTCGATCGGAGGTGCAGGTTACCTTTGAAAATGAAGAAAATCCCAGTGAAAGATAAGAAAAGAAAGAAAAGAAACAAAATCCAAACGGAAGGAACAAAATCGTAGACGGGAGAAAGAATCCAGCGAGAGGTATACTGATATGTATGTACACATGTTTTGCTGTAAGTCATTGCATGAGCAGCAAGCAGCACGCAGCAGCGAGAGGAGTGGTCCTAGCTTTTTTTTTTTTTTTTTTTTTTTGCTTGGGGTTGCTACGGGGCCAAAAGGAACCAACAGGATAAAGGTGGTGTGTGGTGATTTTATTTTAGTTTGGTGTTTACCTCCTCCTCTCCTCTTTCTTAAACAGCAGGGATTTCCGAGGGGGAAACGAAAATGAATTCACAAAGCAGCGATAGACTTGATAGCAAGAGGTGTTACCGACGCGTTTTTCTTGAAGGATAGTCCACACGTGCAGGAAACTAAAAAGGTCTTTTCTCCATTATTAGCTTACGAAGATCGTTATAGGGCACAAATGGTAGTATTCACGTGCAAGTGAGAGAGAACGATAAAGGCAGAGATATACCCAGTCTCATAACCAAACTTTTCTTCGGTCAAAAAAATTTCTGGTTACGAGACTGAGATATACCAACTGAGAAGTATGAACCAAAGAAAGAAACAAAAGAAAAAGAAGGAAGAAGGAGACGTCGGGAGATGGAAAATATTAGGCTCAAAAAAAAAAAAATTCGTATACGAGCAAGCTCCAATTGAGACAGCCGTCAGGCGAATGGGAGCTAATTGCTTTGCCTGACGATGCCAAGCTTGACACCTAAGGTAATGGTAGCCAAAGGAAAAGGGGGATAGGGCTGCTTCTTTCAAGCTAGTAGCTGTGATCATACTAATCAAGCTGGAGCTCCTTCGGAGAGCATTGAATCTTTTGATTGAGATTGCCTTGGAGTGAAAATTAATTCTCCAACGTAGAAAAGGACAGAGTTGAATGTGAATGATTTTTTTTTTCTTCTACTAGCGCTTGGGAGTTGAAGGGAAATGGCTGTTACTGTCAGAATTGATGAAGAAATGATTGTTTAATAGTCTTCGTTTCGCGAAGTTCAATCTTGCTCACGGGACTGAGATACGAAATTAAAACACGATATGGAATCTAAATTTGTTCTGGAATTTCGACCTATAATATAGCGTACTTATTAAAACTAATAGTATTGAAACATTGCTCTCGCGGAATAGAAAGATCAAAACCCGTTTCTTCATGATTGGACCATGCAGAACGCCATTGTAATATCAATGAAGAAAATTTCAAAAATCCCATTTACCTTCTAATCCACCAGATACTGTTCGATCTCCTTGTCGCTACCTTCCAGGTCTTCGCCGGCCTCTAGCGCCTTCTTCTTCCTCTCCTAGCGGCGCGCTGGTCCCTCCTCTTCTTAGCTCCCAGGACTCCTCGTCTCGTCATCGTCGCTGTCGTCCTCGTTGACAATTCTGCTGCTTGACTCCCGTAGCGGCCATCGAGTCCGCAGCTCCGTCCTCCCGACGGGTCGCTCGTGGTCCTTGGCCTGGTACTTCTCCCCGATCTTCTGAAGCAACGGCGGATGATGAGGGTGTAGGCGCCGACGATGGCGATGAGCGGATATAGTCCCTTACGGAGTACTGCGTGAAGGTGCCCCTAAGGGCGTCCAGCCGACTGGCGAGGAATGTCGGGGGATCGGTGGGGTGGCAGCTGGTGGATCTGACATCTCGAGCTAGGAAGAAGAGAAGGAAAAAGAAAAAAGAAAGAAAATAGGAAAAGAAGAAAGAAGCTTTTTTTGGTATTATTATTACTGTAATTTGCAATCGAACTTCTTCCGGCGAATGGAAACTTGCGGGATGACTTTTTTCCCTTTCTTCCTTTTTTCTTCTGGATGATTTCAGTCCACCTCGGTGATATGTGGAACCGTGTGTGGTTGGACAGGGTGTTCGAAAACGGAAATTAGTTTAAATTGGGATTTGGAAGGGAAAAAAAAAAAAAGAGAGAGAGAGAGGTAAAAAGGTGCAAGTCAGACGCCAACGATATACGACGGCAACAGACTAGTAAAGTTCTGCCGCAGCTAAAGTGCGCACCAACATCGTCACTTATCTCATTGTATTTTATTTATTGATTAGTTAGTTTTTCTCTCTCAGCAACCACTACTAACTGCGAAAACAATACCCTGCTCCTCTTGAACATGTCTCAAAAAATCTTCACTCTTGCCACAACGCGTGTCGAAAAGTGGCTGGTGCTGTACAAGTTGACGAGACATCCAGATTTTTTTAGATCGTGCTAAGGATTTCTCTATTCTTTCTTCCTTCTTTACCTATTTTTATCCGATTCAGTTTCGAGTCCAAGACGAATACTTACTTTCGCAGCGAAAGTGACGATTAGCCTAATGAAATAAGAGGACATTGCGTGACAGCAGGTATCCAAATGGAAGGCAAAACTGTCTTTATCTATCATCCTGCTATCGTCTTCTTGCCTCTTCTCCGTCCTGCAGGCGAGCGAGCGGTGCTCATAACCCTGGCAACTGCCAGCTAGGTTCAGCGAAACGAGAGGACAAGAAAAAGTCGAAGGCGGGAACGCTTGAGACAATAAAAACAAAAATTAGGGGAAAAAGTAAACAACCCGCGGTCGCTATTCGCCAATTCGCGACAGACTGAGGGAAATTGTGAACGAGTGACGCCACAGATCCATCACTACTAAACCAATTGGCGAAGTGGATCGAATTGCGTCCAGACAACGCGATTGCAAGGAAGTTGTTCCCCGAAGTCGATTGCCATTGTCTCGCACACGCATTTGACTGCCAGTGGGTACTTTCTTTTACTTACTATCTCCCACACACTTGAAAAAGAGCCAACAACAGACATCATCATCGTCGGTGTGGAGGTGCAAAACTGTGTGCGGTAGGTAGTCCTTTGCCAGAGAGGCTGGGAAAACGACAAAAAACCCATGACAACCAAACCCCTTCGCAGAGCGCAGAGAAAGAGAAAAAGAAATCCCGAGGAAGACCACGTGAATTGTTTCTAAAGAACAAACAGGACAAACTATATACCTCAAAGATGGTTTGTTGCAAGCAGATTTCAATTGACTGTTGTTTTCGATATTGTTTGCTTCGAGGGAGAAAGTTCCTCGGAATTACTCGCGCGTCTTTCTCTCTGTGTGCGACAAGGGAAGAGAGGAATCAGCTGTTCCCTTGCTGTGTATGAGACACCAATACGTAAGAGGAGCAAATTACACACTATCGTCCCCAACCGGCCTAAATGTTGTCGATTTGTGGTAGTGTTTGCCTGGCTTGTGGGATTAACCCTTCCTTTCTTTCTTTCTTCTTTCTTTTTTTTTTTTTTTTTTTTTTTTCACTCTCCCTCGCAGATTCCACGGGTGCATGTCATGTACTTCCACATCTATTAAAATAGAGACAACTTGACAAGACATTTTTTTTTTTTTAAAAAAAAAAAAAAAAAAAAAAAGGAAGCAATTGACGATGACCACGCACTCGCTGTAGGAAAAGGAAGAGGATTGCCGCTCATAGTTAAAAAAAAAAAAAAAAAAAAAAAAAAAGAAAAAGAAAAAAGAAAAAGAAAAGAAAAAAGAGAGAGAAAGAGAAAGCAGTAGTAGAGGGTAAGTGTGTGAGTTGAGTTGAGTGGAGAAGAAGGAAGAGATCTTTTTTCGACGATTTAAAGTGTCGTGTTTTCCCATCCCCCTTCCCAAAGGACGTAATCATTATTCATTCACTCCATAGAATCAAAAAAAAAAAAAAAAAAAAGGCATTGCTAGTAAAAAGTCTCTCTTTATTTATTTAATCGCTTTCCCTCCCACACGACTCTTTCTTTCTTTCCTCTTCCTCTTCCTTTATTCTTCGCCATCTTTCTTTCTTCACAGTTCACGATAATCCTTCATCCGTCACCATCAATCGTTCTTCACTCTTCTATTCTTCATTGCAAGTAAAGGAAACAAGTATTCCAAAAGGTAATACAAATCTTCCGTCCCATATATATGAGATATCATCTATGGTCACGTTTGCTAATATTTTAATACAAAAGGGAAATTTATATAATACTTAATAAGTAATAAAAACTTTATAAAAAGAAAAATATCTCTATATAAAAAATGTTTTTCATCCCTCTTCCCCCTCGTCACTTTATACCAAGCCTCGCTTATGGCTCACGTCTTATCGATCTTCTAGTCAAAATGCAATTCTCGAACATCTTCATCGCCTCCCTCCTCGCTGCTATCGCCAGCGCTGAAACTTGCCACCCTGCCAGCGCGCCTCACTTCTCTGAGCAAGCGTGCTGCTACTGATTGCGGAAAGAATGGACGTGTTTGCTGCAGTGCCAACACTTACAACGCATGCACAGTAAGTAATTTTCTGGTGATCGCCCTTTTTTTTTTTTTTTTTTTTTTTTTTGGAATCTTTTGCTAATTATATCTCCAGTCTACGCTGATTGCGATGCCGGACAGACGTGTCAGCAGTTCAACAACCAGCATTACTGCTGCCCGTCGGGATCGGACTGCACAGCCATGTTACTAGCTGCGATGGGTATAAATGCGGCACCGGCTTGCAGTGCATGAACGGACCCGACGGGGCCCCAGCCTGTGTTCCGAACAACCAGGCCCAGGTTGTCTCGGCTGCCGTCGCCGTCAATAGCGCCACTGCTGCCGCCAATTCCGCCGTTGCCTCGGCGACTGAAGCTGTAAGTAAAACATTCTCTTTTTCAACAAATATATATATATATAAACGATGCAATATACTAATGCTTCAAATTTTTAGCCGCCTCTGCGCCTCTTCTATCGAGGCCAATGCTTCTGCTGTCGTTTCTTCCGTCAAGCTGAGGGTCCGCCGCGGTCTCGGCCGTTACTGCATCTGCTTCTGAGGCTGTTGCCTCTGCTTCTGCCTCCGCCTCCGCTGCCGTCGCCTCTGCTTCCGGTGCTTGCGCCTCTGCTGCCAGTGGAGCTGCTGCTACTGCTACTGGAACCTCTGGAGCACCCAGCCCCGACTCAAGCCGTCTCGGATGCTTCCAAGATCGTCTCCGGCACTGTCGCTTTGGCTCTTGCCCTTCTTACTAGCATGTTGATGCTGTAAGTGTTTTCGGGAAGAAACAAAAACTTAACTTTTATATTCAATTTGGCTTTTATTGTTGTATTCAAAAATGTTAAACTGAAAGGAAACTGAGGGTGGTGTTACTTATGGAATTCTGCTTTTAGGCGTTATCGCGTTTTTTTTTTTTCTCTTCCTGTTCATCAATCGTCTTGTCTTTTTTTAAAAAACGAGGAAACCAAAACATACGGGTTAATGAGCAATGTCATTCATTTTTTTATATTGATTCAATTCGGCAACATTCGTTATTCTATTGCATTTTTCCTTATCAAAGTTTGTAATCACATAACAACTGATCAAGCTTCTTACTGGCTTTTTTACTATCGAAACCGATTGTTTATAACAATACGAAATTGCTAAAGCAATTAAAATAGCAGCTTACGAGCAGTATATTCACCATGTTCCCTCTTTATTTTTATTGTATCTGATGATCCGAAGAGTCGTGTGTGAGCAGCTACAAATTTTGACATCTTTCCAGAACCGCCTTTTCCTCCCTCGCATGGGTTGGACTGTTTTGAAACAACATCAGGCTAAGGATATACCTTACATGACGCCTAATATGCAACGAGGGCTGTCCACATGTTCCAGGGCTCTTCTAGAAGGAAATATCTCAGTGCCAAGGTTCCTTTGTTTGATTCTGCGGGAAGCCGCAGGAGAGTTCCTAACGAGGCTTGGGTGGTTACAGTCCTAACACTTTCCTTTTAGTCCTTTGTTCGCAGTATATTGTATCACATTTTCAATCGCTGGAATGCGTTGTCCGTTCGCTGTGGCTTTCATGAACAACGAGGAGGAGCACAACCATCTGCATTAAATCGACATGTTCATTTTTCTTCTGGAGCCAAACTTTCCCATATGTACAACAAATCTTGCCTCTATACACTACACTTATTTACACGCGTCTTTTTTTTTTTTTTTTTTTTTTTTTTGTGTGTTGTTTTATCCCGCAAAAACAATCTTCTCCTTCGACCTCTCACCTTCATTGCAACAGACCCAACCGCATCTCCCAACCTACTCAGCGTGCCCCTTTTCAACTTTAACATCGTCTCGATCTCTTCGTCCGTCTTATTCCTCCGTTCACGCAGGGCGATGACCTCCCGTAACGTAAACACAGTCATGTAAGCCTCCGGATTCGCGGACTGCGCATGCGCCTGCTGTTCCCTCGCGCGCATTATGAGTAGCGACGTGGGTAGCTCCTGAGTCCCTGTTTGCTGTGCTTGCGCTTGTGTAGGGTTCGGTTGCGTGGTCGGCGTGTAGGATGATTTAGGCATGGGAGGTAGGTTCGGATTGTTGGTGTGCTTGACGGCGCCGAGTGTGCGGAGCATGGAGCCGTAGTCTGGGTCTTCGGCGTCTCGTAATATTTCGTCGGATTTTATAGAGCTGCTGGGGTGGCGAGGGGGGTGTGATGTTGGAGGCTGAGAGGGTGCGGAGCGAGTAGCTGATGCTGTAAGTGGGGAGCTTAGCGTGAGGAAGCGTCGGCTTTGCTGGGGAATTGACGCGCGATTTTGACGCGCCGCGCGATAGGACTGAGCCCATCTCTTGTGTACTATGTTTTGCTGTCGCGTGCTAATGTCGCGAAAAGTGAATCGTTCACGGACGATGTCTGAAAGGATGTTTAAAACAAAATTTGTGCAGAGTTTTTTCTCCTCTCAGAAAAAGAAAAAGTTTGTGGAACCAAACCCCGTAATTAATGCGACGTCACTGGTTAGGCCAAATTGAAATCCGCGATACGGGAACAGCTACATATAGAGAGATAAGCTTAAATTATTGACAGGATGTCGTGCTTTGCGGAACATTTTGCGATATTGAGATCTGGACAGAAACGAAGCACTAAGGAACAAAAAATATGGCTTCGTCAGATGTTTTTTCCCACTACTGATCTAAGAGGCCAAAAATCTTTAAATACGAAGATTCTTATTAGTTGTCTCTTTTTGTCTTTACGTGGTTGGCATGCAATGTTTGCTTATGTTACAAACCTTCCAAACAAAGGATATTTGCTACAAGCATCATAATGTGTTATTGGTGTATTTCCGAAACGAAATCATGTAAATCCTAAGAGAAGACGAAAGGGGAGATAGAAGGCGGAGGACGTTCATCAAAAATTCGAAATTCGTAGAAACAACATGGCCTTCGCTCTATCTGGTTTCCTCGAATTACCTAGATTGACAGCGACGGCATGGTCGGATTACTCTTCGCTTTACATTTCACTCTATCGAATTTACCATTGCTTATTTTTTCGGCTTTAGTTCAAGCTCATAAAGAGTAGCATCAGAAGATGCCGTCTAGTACGAACGTCGTTGCTAGCGTCAAGCCTACTTCTAGCGGCATCGCTGCTGCTTCATCCGACCTATCAACCAGCACAAATTCTAGGAATGGGAACATCCGAACGCGGAAGAACTTCATTCTCTGGCTCTTGTTAGCCTTCGTATCCATCGCCGTCCTATACCCCCGCAACCAACAGCCGCCAACGGTTACCCTAGATCGATGATGTACCTGCACCCTAGATTCCAAAAATGGTACGGCAGAAATTCAGCAGCGGCCAGTACGAGGAACCCGATTAAGACGTGAATTCCGCTACTGGCAGATGGGCAGGAGCTACGAGGCTATCCAGAAGGAGATCAAGCGGATGCACGACAGAGAATCGGAGAAGGTATTCCAGACGACCAGGACGCCGATCGTTATATCTACCAGAGGATATGGAAACAGGAAAAACCAGTAGGGAATAGTGACGATGGAAGTCAGGTTATCGACATCCGGCATGGCCATGGGAAGAGTTGGCCGCTCGAGGTAATCTTCAACTGCCATATTTGCAAAAACAGGCGGAAGTTCATCATTTTAGTGATGGACTTGCAAAGGAGGAGGACCTGTCAAACAAGCCTCAGCGGAGGAGATATTATAAAGATCCTGATTCGGTGTTCACGGTTCAATATTCACGTAGGGAAATGAGAGCACCGAAGAGAAAGTGTAGTAGTAGTTTCTTGTTGAGTCTTCACAAAATCTTCTAGCGACCGTCAGATGTATCTCATGAAAGGATGCCTAAGCTCTGGGCCACGAATTTCGCCAGACCAGGCAGAAGTTTATGAACTAGATCTGTATAAATAAACATTAGCTTAAACTTTTAAAATGATAATGAAAGTCGATGTATTTTTCTTACATCTCCTTTAATCTGTTCGCGAGCTCACCCAGCCCACCCTTATCAATCCAAAGGTCGACCATACCGTTCGTTCTCGCTTCTTCAATTTCCTTCTCTAACAAGTCTTCTTCGCCTTCTCTCCAGACATAGATCGTCTTGATACCGCAATTTTTTGGCTGCTTCTGTAAACTAATGAGTTATAATTTCTTTCTCTGGATTGAAGGACGAACTTACTGAGATCATCAAGGTGCGCTGCAACCATCGCAACCCTTCCGATATCCTTTGTCCTCTTAACGGCCGGTCTTTTGCCTTCGGCTGAAGCTCACCGTAGCCAAGCAGCGAGCAAGCGCCCGTGTAAACCTTCGGGTTCGGCTTGTAGAGGTGAAAAATCTCCGAGCTCATGATAACGTCGAAAGCGACCCGGAAGACTTTGTCAAATCCACCAGTAAGTTACATTCCGTTCGAGAGTGACGAGCACGTGGATAACTTCCTCAGAGCGGCCATGGCGTAACTATCCGGCCAAGGCTTGAGGAAATGCCACTGCTGCGAAAGCTCCCACAGCTCATCGTCCGTGAAAAGGTCCGCGGGGAGACCGCGATTCTTGAAAAGCTCTACAAGAGCCGAATAGTGGTGCGAATCAATTGTCACGAATTCATTTCCCCCGTGCGGGTTCTCAGAGCACTTGAAACAAAACTTCTTGTAAGAGTTTCGCCATTCTTGGGCGAGCTCTGCCGGGTCGAGAGCAGCAGCAGAAGCCATCCCTAGCTTATCCCGTTTCTTTTCTAGAGCTTTCTTCAGAGCCGAGGTAATCGACGAGCGCCAGTCGAAGACCGTGCCTGGATAATAAGTAGGTTCAGCTTTCAAATTTCTAACACGTGCAAATAATGTACTTTCTGGTAAATTTTTGCGCTTCTTTACAACTTACCAAAGCAGTCGAAAAGCAAAGCATCTGGAACCTTATCGAGAGGCATCGTGTGTATATGTTAATTACATGTATACTGTTGTATGACGTCTCCAGTTTACAGCCGCGGCATTCGAGGTTTTGGAATAAGAGGCATTGGGATAAATTGTTGAGGGGATGCATATGCACGGGGGCTGTTGAACCGACCTATTTTCGCCTGGAAAATCCCAGGATCGGAAGAAAAGAGAAAATGCAGCAAGCCATTTTACGTACAAAGCAGAAGGCATCATCCATGAAATGACATGCACCCAGGCAAGTAATTTCCATCCAACATTATCGCTCGTAACTCAATAACAATAAAATTCCACGCTAGGTAGCTGTACCTGATGCTGGAAAGATTAGTGCGATATACTAGTAGCAGCCCACGTGCGATATTCTCAGGAACGAAAACGTACCTTCCAAAGCAGCCAAAAGCGCATTTATTCGTCTATATCACCTTTCTCGTCTGGAAACCCTCACATTTGGGTATATGCTTTCTTTTTCACTTTCTTTTTTTGACGATCTCGTGATGCAGCAGTTGGTTCCTTTTTTTTCGCGGGGTGAGCTCTCCGTTTTAGCATTGGAATGTTGGTCAAAAACCGACCACCGGCCTGCCCGAATGACCCTTCCAGCCAATACCATCGACTGCTAAGGTCACGCAGCCGCCCAAGAAGGGGCCCGTCGATATTTAAACTTATAATAACCTTGCAGATGGGTTAAAAGCCCCAGTTCCGAAAAGAACAGTACAGAACAAAGGGAATAGCTTGAGGCGACTCCCAAGCCTTTTTATCGGTTGTGTTATGTATCTATAAGTGGGGCGATAAGGCTAAGGAAGATGGAAGAAGAAAAAAGGAAAGAATGCGTCCCTGCAACGACTTTTTAGCGACGTCAGGAGCACCTCCCAACCTCACACACCTTTTCCTGCGACTCAACGAAGAGCAAAAAGCCATTCCCCCGCGCTCGCGCCACGGATACTTTTATCTTCTTTCTTTTTTATTTCCTGTTTGCCTTTTAGGAATAGAAAAAGTCTATATTAATACTTCGTACCTCTCTCCTTGAAAAGAGGGAAGAAGAAAAAAGGAGGTATGTCTGAGTTTAAGAAAACGACGGAGGTATGTGGGAAAAGGCTGGTTAGAAAGAGAAGGGAAAAAGTAAAGAAAAGCAGGGAAATTGTATAGGACAGTCGAGGTGATAAGGCCCCTTCCCTAACTTGGGAAGAAATAACGACAATAAAACGCTGCAGGTAGATCGACTATCTCACATTTTGTGCTCGAAAAAAGCCTGTCCAGACCTGGCTTTTGCAGCAAGAAAGGGGACTCCCGCATTCTTGGTCGGTAAGTGTTTATTTTATAGTTTATTTTTATAGCTCATCTCCCTAATTTCTCCGAAAGCAAGGGGATCCGCTGGAGGGCTTTAATTTGACGCCTTATTTGCATGTGCGAGGAGGAAGATAACCTGCTAGAAGAATAGGATATTTGGGACAAGGAAAATAATAGGCATATTGTTCCTCTCCAAATTTCCTGCCTCTCTTACAAGATCACTATAATTATTGTTTATCTTGAATTATAAATATATATCTCTGTTATATATATATATTAACTTATGTCGTCCCTGGGGAAAATGTTGTTCGAGAACGAAGGAGGTTGGAATGTAGATGATACTAAATACAGATTTAATGTATTGTTATTATTGTTATTATTTATTGTACTACCCCATAACTAACAAAGGCATCATCGTTATCAGTTTGACACCAGACACAAATCTCGATAATCTCGCTCACAAAAAAATCCAAAGCTGCCGATTTTCCTCATCAACTGCTTGTTCCGAGTTTCCAAGTTATTATAGTCAACTTTTCCGAGCAAGCAAGCAATCAATAAATAGGACTCCTTTGACCAAAAAAAAAAGATAATTTTTCCACTCTTATCATGCTATTATATCGGTACGGAAGCCGGCTCGGATTCCTGCAGTTTGATATTACATTGTTATTACTACTAGCTCCACGGCTTGCGCCTCTTCAAAGGAAGACAGGGAAGTCTATCGATCCCGTCGCTTCTTGACCACGTCAAGAGACGTAGGCATGCCCATTACACAAAGTCAGTGTCACCTCTTAGCCCTGCTTTGAATCGCGCTTTGAATGGTCATTACTGACATGTCATGATATTTTAGGATCTTGATACTACAATAGAAGGTACGCAAAAATCATGGGATGTAATTCAATAGATAGCCCAGTAGCTTGAGTAGCTCTCTTATTCGGGGCTTTATTCCTAGCAAGCTGAAAAGAAGAAGAGAAATTTGACCGTTGTCTATACTGAAGGGCTTATAACTTCCATCTTCTGGCAACTAACTTCTCTTCCGATACCTCCTCAGGTCAAGCAAAAAATGGATGCAACTGAGCAAACCGAGAGTTATAGGAGGAGCATCTCGGACAGCTCGAATGTGGAGAATGTTTTGAATCGCACGCGAAGTTTAGACAGTCAGCTACCGATGCCCGCGCCTACGCATTCAAGGTTCCTTACGAGCACAATATTCCACGATTCTTCTCTTCAAAATCCTTCCCACGACATGGCAAATGCTCCTCGAGAGCATCGAAGGGCAAATCAACCTCGCAGGCCTTCCAAGATGAATTTCACGCTACGTTAGAAAGGATGCATATCCGGCACTCTCTTCGACGTAGCGAAGCACACTCTTCGGATCCGAACGTTCAAAGCACCCAGGACGACCCCAGTTTTGAGCCTTCCCCTCTGTATAGACCTAAGACGTCTCCAGCTGGCTCGTGGCTCTTCGGATCGACATACGTAGCCGAACAGTTAAAACGCAAGCGTGAAGGACGAAGCTCGACTTGGGCATTTGAGAATTCCTCTACTGTTCACGAACCTGCTGGACCTCTTAATAGGAGTCGGTCGAGCAGTGGGCGGTCACAGGCTTCCTCGGTTGCGCCGTTAAGCTTCAATGCGATCCTCTACCCGTCCAGGAATAAATGGTGATCAGCGAGACAGCTGCGGAGAAGCTGGAGAAGTTTGCAGCAGCGAGGAACGGCAACGCAGCGTCCTCTGATGAAAATGAAGGTGAAGAGATAACTCCGTTACCTGCTGTTCACCTCGCCAGCGCCAACACGGCCCGGACGGATTCTGCTTCAAGCTCGAATGGCGGATCCTCTTCGACCACAGCGGCACATATCTATCCAAAAATTATCGAAGATGCTTCGCAGTCTTCCAACGGCCTGGATTTATACACGACCCTCTCGCGCGGTAGTACCGTCATCGATTGGAAGGGTCACGCAGCGCGGCAGGTAGAGTACGCCGAGATTGACAGAAAACGGAACTCCGTCCTGGGATGGATTAAAAGGTACCTCTTTGCGGTCTGTGCGGATCAAAAGAGTTTTGGGAGGAAGGCGACAACGACGCTTCGAGCGTTAGAAGGTACCGCTTGCCGATTCCCTGGGAGGAAGAAGAACTGGAAGAGAACACCAGACATCAGGAAAAATAATCTGGACCTCTGAAATTCTTTTACAAGTACCGGGAAGAGGTTATACATTCTGCATTTCTACGGAGCATTGGGTGATTTTCAAGACTGTTTAGCTTAGCGAGATACTGTTTTCACCATATGATTTTCATTTTCATCGGTTGGTTTATGTTTAGATTCTGCACCTGTTCATTATAGGAATTATATCCATGAAAATTCACTACAATTCATGAATTCATGTGATGCATCTTTTTATTCCACTTCCCTCGACATTGGTATATTCTTCACGTGGAGTTTAACGGAGTAATTCTGGACATGTTTTTCTTCGGGTGGTATATTTTACATCTTCTGTTCGCTTTTATTTCTGTATTTCTACTATCGTCATGAGAGGCTTAGTGTACTGCAAGCACTTCGACCATTAAATTCTTCTTTCAAGTTCTTCTTTCCACTTATGTCTTCATTGCTTCTCCTCTAAAAAAAAATAATAATGAATAGAACACGTTGTCGCCGATGAATTTCTTGTTCGTTCTCATATTCGAACACGCAGTTCATCTACGGATCCCGGTATTCAACGCCACCAGTTAACATCAAAGCACGATTATACAATTAAGATTCTTCTTCCATGCACAACCGTTTACGGGAGATCATCGTGGTAGCACGAACCGGCGGAGAAGTGTGGAGAACCCGTATCGCCACGTGGTGGATTGGTGCTCCAAAAGAAAAAAGAGAATACACCGCGTTGATAACTGGATAGAAAGTCGGCCGTATCCGATAAAGAAAAGAGAAAGGGTCCTTTTGTGTTTCTAGCTCGTAAACGAAGCTTCACACCACGGACGAATAAAGACGGGATGAATAACGGGGATACGAATTTTTGTAAATGAGGCGGAATTTTAAGCTCTTTCTCTCTTCGTAGGGATACTGTAGCAGGAAGAATCATCGCTATGCATCTTGAAGTTGAATAAAGGACACCAACGATGTGATTCTCCTGAGTCAAGCCTTTCCTCGCCCATGCCTCTATCCGCCTCGAATTGCGGGCCCCAGAAAGATAAGTGATCCAGGCTTGATTCTTATACAGATGGGACCCCTTGGACAGGGATAGGCCGATGAGAACTTGCAATGTTGCGAATCGAAAACAGAGGAGGGGAAGAATGAGAAGGATGAAGATAAGGAGGGGTAGGAGATTCGTATCAACAACTAATGTTTCGATTGACAGTCAGATCTTTATATATATTTCTCCCCCTTCGAGGTGGTGAGATTTTGGCTAGGAAGATTCCACATCGCCCGCCGAGAGCAAAGATAGGATGAGTAAACGCCTCTCCTCACTACGCGAGGGCTGTTGTGCCGGTCCCTTTATGTGCGTGAAGCCAGATCATCACTCTGTTGAAAATTAGTTGTGATGAAAGAAGAAGAAGAAGAAAAGGAAAATTGATGGGAGGAAAATTTTTATTTTATTTTCATACTGATCCTTGAACGGTGCCAAGTCTTTTTTTGGTTGTCTTGGCGCGGGCATTCCATTCTGCGCAGAACACGTTATTATTGGGAAAAAAAGATTATATACACTTGGGCCTATGTCTTTCGTGGAGCTCTCTCATGCTCAACTCGGAAACTGTCCGAGCGGAACATTCCAATTCAATTGAGCTACTTATACCTTGACAAGGCTTCAGCTTTTTTGCTATATTTCAAACGTATCCTTATCGGAGGTTCCATAGCTGTGGTCGCGTATTTGGCGATGTTGTAAGCTACCTTTTATCGATTTCTATCGATTCTCCGGATTCCGCTCGTATAGCTCGTGGGATACCCTAGGACGATTTAAATACCTCAATCCTCTCTTCTCTTTCTTCAACCATCTTCTCAAGATCATAGCAGCGCAACTAGAAACCTCAAAATCAACATGTCCGTCTCCCACTGTATGAGAAGCAGGCGAACGCCATCTTGCGGAGGAACACTCCAATCCTACGGCGATATGGCGCAGCCCGGTTCTCGACATCACGGCGAATTGCTGCTGCGACTCTGCCGGAGTCTCACCAGAAGGTTCGCCGACAATGCTTGAGCTTCTACAATTGAAGTTCTCTCACATTTTGGCCAGTCTGCTAATGATTCTATCCTTCAGTTGCTCACATCGTCCCTCGAATCATCGGACCCAGAGGTTGCCGAGATATTGAAGAAGGTACTCGACATTCTACGCTCGATTCCATATCCATTGGCTTAACCGGACTATTGTTTTTAGGAGAAAATCCGGCAAAAGGAATTCGTCAATTTGATACCTTCCGAAAATTTTACCTCTCAATCCGTCCTCGATGCGCTGGGTTCACCGATGCAAAGTATGCTCTTAATGGACTTCAATTTACCTTTCACGACGCTGAATATGCATTCTAATTAGATAAATACTCCGAGGGCTACCCGGGAGCTCGTTACTACGGCGGAAACGAATTCATCGACCAGGCCGAGTCGCTCTGCCAGAAGCGCGCACTCGAAGCGTTCAACTTGAATGTTGAAGAATGGGCGTCAATGTTCAACGTACGTTATCTTCGGACTCACCCTTGATCGTTCTTCTTTTGTCGCAAAAAGCTAAACCAAATTTTACCTAGCCCTCTCCGGCTCGCCCGCGAACCTGCACGCGTACAGCGCCGTCATGGAACCCCACGACCGCCTCATGGGCCTGGACCTCCCGCACGGCGGCCACCTCTCGCACGGCTACCAGCTCCCGACAAAGAAGATCTCGTACATCTCAAAGTACTTCTCCACGATGCCGTACCACCTGCACCCGGAAACCGGCCTGATCGACTACGAATCCCTGGAAAAGATGGCCGTCGTTTTCCGTCCCAAGGTTATCGTCGCGGGCACGAGCGCGTACAGCAGGGCGATCGACTACGCGCGCATGAAGAGCATCGCGCAAAATTCCGGAGCGTACCTGCTCAGCGACATGGCGCACATCAGCGGATTAGTTGCTGCTGGGTCGTGCCTAATCCTTCGAGCATAGCGATATCGTGACTACAACGACGCACAAGAGTTTGGTACGGGAGAGAAAGACCTTTTTTTGATTCTTATTCCTTGTATCTTTTAGTTACTTTGTTTATTTTATATAACGAGTTTCTGTGCTAATATCTTAATTACATTTTCTAACCTTTTTGTGTAGAGAGGCCCCCGCGGCGCAATGATCTTCTATAGGAAAGGCGTCCGCTCCGCGAACAAGAAGGGAGATAAAATCATGTACGACCTCGAGACGCGCATAAACCAGTCCGTTTTCCCGGTCACCAGGGTGGACCGCATAATCACACCATCACCGCGCTCGCCGTGGCCCTGAAGCAGGTTAAAACGAAGGAGTTCAGAGAGTACCAGGAGCAGGTCCTGAAGAACGCCAAGGCGCTCAGCGACAAGCTCCAGGAACTTGGTTACGAGGTCGTCAGTGGCGGACGGATAACCACCTCGTCCTTGTGGACTTGAAGCCGAAGGGAATCGACGGGGCGAAGGTAGAGCGCGTACTGGAGCTGTGCAACGTTGCGTCGAATAAGGTACAGGAAATAATGAAATTTGGAATATTTTCCCTTTTCTATTCTATTTAATCAAACATTTCGATACAGAGCTAACTTCTTCTTTTCTTCCTCTTCAATTATAGAATACCGTACCTGGGATAAGTCCGCTGTAAGAGAACAAAAAGAAAAAAGCCAAAGAACTAAAATTATGAATCGTTGAAACGAACACCCCTCATAAAAAATACTAACTTCCGTTGTTGTATCACAGATGAAACCCGGCGGCCTTCGACTTGGTTCTCCTGCGGTACGCCTCTATCTTTTTTTCTATACTGTGTTGAGTCAAATTTTGTAATCACACGATAAAATTAAATAACGACTGACTTTAATTTTCTGTACACAGATGACAACACGAGGTCTCGTCGAGAGCGATTTTCAAAAGATCGCCGTCATCGTCGATAAAGCCGTCGGTATCGCGAAGAAGCTGGAGGATTCCACAGGCAAGACGAAAGTATCAGAGTTCATCGCTGCCCTGGGCAGCGGTAAGGACATCCCTGAGGTCGCGGAACTGCAAAAGGAAGTCAGGGACTGGATTGGGAAGTTCCGGTTCCCTGGATAGCCTGAAGAGAAACAAAAGGTTAGAAACAAAAGTAGAAACAAGAAGCAGAAAGTAGAATTGGACATTTGATTTACGAAAAAAGGTGCGCGTGCAAACAGTTTCGTAAAAGTGTTTTGATTATTTTAACAAAATGAGTTTAAGGAAGAAAGCCTTTTGGTTATTTATTTATTTTTATTTATTTATTTATTTTTTTTTTTTTAAAAAAAAAAAAAAAAAATTGAGCATAGCGCGACAAGACATTAGTCTCGGTACTTCTACTTCTTTCGATCGAAGAAAAAAAATCTTGTGATACTCGATACGTTGGAGGCTTGCTTCCTCGTCTGCAGAATTCTCGTATATTTTTATTGCTCTCTCCCCCTCTCTTATTCCCTCAGCGAGCATATCGCCGAAAAGCACCTTTTGATTTAAAAATAACATATATTACTTATAAAAAATAAAAACAGTTAAATTCCACAAATAGCACATCGTCGGAGAAAAAAAGACTAAAAAACTAAAGGACTATTAGAAGCCAGAGAAGCAAAATAGAAACCCTTTCGGCAACACAAAGGCGCCAAAAAAAAGACGAAGATGAGAAAATATCCAATACGGAAGACCGCCTTGGCGAATGGCTGGGCCTGTCGCTCTCCTTGGTGAATTTTGTTAAAATTAAACTTGAGCAGATCACCACGTAAAAAAGCAGCACCCTTTTTTTCTTCTCATCTTCCCTTTTGTAACTACCGCACTGACACGAAATAAATCCCAAAGACGAGCCGGATTCCGAGGGAAATAGAAAACTGAATTGGATGAATTGGCAAATAACAGCGTTGATCCGCTGGGATCAGGCGACCAGAGGATCAAAAAGGATAACGCAATCATCAGAATACAAGTCAAAAGGAAGAAGATGAAAAAAAGGGATCGAAGGAAAGAGGTACATCTAGGTACCTCTGGACTGGGTGACCTCACTAAATTATTTTATTTGAAACCCGAGGGAGCACACAATTGGACGAAAAGATGAATTTAGAAAAAAAAACGGAATCTAGGGCTAGGGCGATATCGAGGATAAACTGCGGTATGGCAGACATTCGGGGAAAAATCCAGAGACCGTCGAAGTGTCTCTGAAGCCGCGGGGAAATACCTTTAAAAAGCCTCAATGTCGTATTCGCCTATTAGGACATTTACAGGCCTACAGCTCTTTTTTTTTTTTTTTTTTTTTTTTTTTTGGGTGCTCCTGAGTTTTGACAAGTCGATACGCTTAGAAAACGTGGTGAAAGTTGCGGGCGAAAAAAAGAACTACGGTATAAGCTATATATATGAGACGAAAAGTATAGAGATGCTGCAAACTGATACTATGAATATATTAAATTTATGAATACTAAGTACATATTGTTAGTATTATCACGTGGAATGAATCACTTTTTTTTTTTTTTTTTTTTTTTTTGAGATGGTGTCGTCAAAATGCAAGATCGAAAAAGCTGCCGGATTGCCTTATTTTTTGTATAAATATTCGTTTTTGAGAGGAAAAGAGTATATCATTCCTGAAACAGCCTGTTCGTTATCGAGATCAGCGACTTCGTTTCTTTTCGTTTCCCTGCAACTTAAAAAGATTAAGCGAACGCAATTATGATTTCAGCAATATCGCAGAATGATCTCATGCTCGATATCGCATGAATATCGCCTTTTCTAGAGGACAATTTTAGAGATTTATTTCTCTTGGTGTTTTCAGTGTCTCGAGTTTTGTTTCGAATGCGGCGACGAAGCGCTGGCTCGGAAACGTAGCCGACCAGGAACGCAAAGGAGTATCAAAAGATGAATCCTGCAAAAGGATCGCCGAAACATAACCCAGCTCGTCCATTCTGCAAAACATCACGCACACGTTAAGTGACTTTCGTTGATAAATTCGACGTAGAATTGTTAGACTGAATGTAATTGCCGCGCCTTGCTCACGTTACACCGGTTTCCTGGTATCAATGGAGGATGAACTGCGCTTGTGTGACCGGTGAAATGAATCTGCCAAAGAATGCCAAGCAGCAGGCTTGCTCGAGTAGCGAACGAGCAGTCGGGTGAGTTTTGTGACTTAGAATCAAAGTGCTCGCTGTTCGCTTTTAATCTGGTCAAGAAGATATATCTTGGTTTTTTGAACAGGCGACCCTGGTTCTAGTGTAGGTAAGATTTTGACGGTAAAAGGATTTTGCGTAGGCTGTCAGTGCGTTCGATAACGCGCTGGAGCTGAAGGATATCCTTGTATCGTCGTCATGCGAATTCCTGCCAGATACCGCAAGGATAGACCTTTCTTACCCGAAGTCTTTCCAAAGTATGTATCCATCCACCTTGAGAATACTACTTTCGAGACCAATTCCTCCACTCAATAATATCATCTTACTCGAATTTCATGGCCCAGTTGACTTCCATTGGCCAAGAACACACCCATGGGTTTGCAGGTCGCATAAAGAATCTAGAATCTAGGTCGACGGCTAGATCCCTCTTTCGTTAACCAGCATTTCAAAAGGCAACACTTGGAAATGCTGAGGGCTCGGGGACTGCCTCGCGCTTTTTTTTTTTTTTCCCAGAAATCTTCCTTTTATTATTGGCGCCAAACTTAAAAAGTTAAGCTTTTTTCTTTCTCGATAATATATATCTTGCCGTTCACTGTCGAGTATATTAAGTATCTTTGGTTTCCCTTTCTCCGTTGATTCATTACGGTACAGGGAGGTTTCTCTGTGATATTTCAAACTTACTCAGGGTAGTGACTTGGGGTATACTTGTTGTTTCAATTTAATTGAAAGGTATATCGTCGTTTGCCCATGTCTCGACTTGGCAGTTGGCGTGACAAAAAAAAAAAAAAAAAAAAAAAAAAGGAGCAGGAGTTGAACAACCACATGCCTAAAGTAGGGGGGCAAAGGCTGGAGCAACGAATGAAATTCTGCGTTAGCAAAAGGATAGAAGGGAAGAAGAAGAAAAGCGATGATGAGGAGGACAGGAAAAAGTGCGCGGAGGCCCTCTGTGTCCCTCAGTGAAATCACATTGCCGCACGACGCACCGTTTAGATTGGCTGCCGCCACCTCCGATCAGCAGCTGGAAATAGAACTTTCCATATGACGAATGGAATGAATGGAACGAGAATACACGACCAAAGAAGAATTCTATTCCTATTCTATTTTGAAAATTTCCGCGTCTTCTTCTCTTTCTTCTCATTCCATTAGACGGGAATGGATATACTCAATTTCGTGCTCGTTAGTCCGGGTTGATTGTAAACCACTCGTCGAGAGAGTTCGTGGAGCTTTGCAAGTATATTTTTTTTTTTTTTTTTTTTTTTTTAAAAAAAAAATTGGGATCTCAATATCCATGCTCTCCGATGGCCAATGGATGCTTGTAAGTTTAAGAGACGCTAGTCGAGGTAAAAAAAAAAAACGTATACGGCACGCCGAACAAAAGCTGAGAAGAATAGATAAGAACAGACGTGAGAGTGAGCTGGTTTTTTCTTTCTTTCTTCTTTTTTTTTTTTTTTTTTTTTTTCCTTTTCTCTTTTTTTTCGACATTAATATCGGTATGACCAATCAGGGGTGCTTTACAAGGGGCTCCTGTTCAACCTCAAACACTTGGAGTGGTGAAAAAAGAAAATATACTCGCTCACTCACTGACCTCCAAGATGCTAAGCTTCTTGGACTTCTGGGTACAAATTTGCGGTAGGGCGAAATGAAAGCAGCTACCTGATGTAGGTACAACCCGGTACCTTTTTTCTTCTCTTATAACTTTTACTGGAAAGAGAGAAGGGAAGTGGAAAGAGGTAGAAGAGGTATTATTATTTTTATATTTTATATATCGTTATTATTATTATTATTATTATTATTATCATTATTATATACTTAGCTCTTTTTTTTTTCACTTTCTTCTCTTGGGAGTAACTTTTTTTTTCTTTCTTTTTTTTTTTTTTTTTCTTTTTCCTTCACACCCACCAAAATATTTTCCAACTCAACCAACCCACACAATTCCGTACATATTCGAAGCATTCCCCCTTCTCTCACTCGTTCTCTCTTCTTTCTTCTTTTCTAAATTCTCCTTTAGCCCTATGCTCTAACGTTTTATTATCCAAAGGATAAGCATCTGTCGTTCTTTTCGCTCTTTTCAACCCAAGTCACTCTTTTCAAACCCACGCTCCTTTTTGCTTCACTTCAATCTTCTAAAACAGAAACTAGTAAACTAGTAATCTGTTTGTTTGTTGGTGTTTGTATAAGAACGGTACGATAGTCGTCAAGTTATTATTGCGAGGATATACGAAAACGGTTCAAATAAAAACTTTCGAGTTCGAGTCAATCATCTACCAAAAAAAAAAAAAAAAACACCGATTTCCTTAGAATTCAATAAGGAATAATAATAAAAGACAACATGCGTGCTTCTATTGCTCTTTCGTCTGCCCTCTTTGCCGTCGCCATGGCCCAGGACTACAACTCCATTCTGCTCCGGCCGACGGTCAAAGCACCACCGTCGTTCCTCAGGCCTAGTAAGTATATTGAATCGCACATTCTATCAGCGCACAATCATGGTTAAAAAAGAAATCCTTTGCTAACAATAGTCTTTTCTTCTCAGTCAATCTTACGTCCCCGAGCCAACCACCTTGTGCGTCGACGAAACCTCCACCATCACGATCACCAAGCCGACCACCATCACCCTGACCCGCATGCAGACGATGACCTGGTCCGAGTACACCACGACCGAGTGCGAGGAAATTCCCGAGTCGACTGAAGCCCCGCGCCTCTCGAGACCGAGACTCCCTGCGCCAACTCGACCATCGCTTACGTCCCGACGCCGTCTGCTGCCGTCCCGGTCCCGTACGCCCCTCCGGCCAGCAACAACTCCAGCGCTCAGGCCCCCGCCGCTACTCCTTCGTCAACGGTGCCGGAAGGAGCACTGTCGCCAGCGGTGTCCTGGTTGCCATCTTCGGTCTCGCTGCTTTCTTCTATGATCTTGAGGTGGAAATAAAACAAAAAAAAAATCAAATAAAAAAACTTCTATTCTACTTGTGCCATTAGTTTCTGGAATTCTTTTTCCTTCAACTTTTCTTCCTTCTCTTGTACAAATATACTTCACCATTCCATATTATTGGATTTATTTATTTTTTCTGCTTTTCTTTTCTTTTTCTTTCTTCTTGCGATGCAGAGAAAGAACTTAATAGCTGGGGAGAAATATTTGTTTCAACTTCCTGTTAAATGATCATCAAATTCTGCTTGGGGAGCATGTTTTGAGCTGACGCAGAAATTAGCCTATTTGTATTCACGTTTAATAATGATACAAACGTTTTTTCTTTTGTTTTCATAAAACATGCCTTCTTCGGGAACAGCTGTGAACAGGAAATCTTCCTCTCTTTCTCTATCTTGATCTAATGGTTACTACTTACAAGAAATAAAAAAAAAAAAAAAAAGGGACAAAAAGAAAAAAGAAACGCGAAACAACAATTGTATTTTTATAACTTTTGATCTTCAAACCCCTGTATTACTAGCAGAATACCTTCTTTTTCTCTTCTTCCCGTTCGGTTTTGTGATAAACCTTTGTATTATTTTACCAGTTCTAGACTTATCTTTTTTGTTTATCTTTTGACTAAGTCTGAGACTGTATTTAATTAGCCTTAGCCCGGATTGACTTTAGTTTCTTACTTCTTCACGTTTCACGTTTCCAAAATGGCCAAACGAACTTCCATCCAAAAACTCTAATATATTAAATATCAAATACGTGAACTTGAAGATTTCGTATTCTTTTTATCCTCGCCTCCAATACGTATAATATAGACTTGGGGAAAAGAGGCTCGACGCGAGATAGCCTTTTATCCATGAACATGGCTAAGCTATTTCATATAGATGCAGAATATCCAAGCAGTAGGTAAGGATATGAACAACCGCGCGGTTACTTCCTAGAATACCTATTTTACTTAAGTTTAAGGCTAGAGATGAAGAGAACGAATCTTATAAGAATATAATAATGTATATATTCATTTCTCTTTATACTGTCTCTAAACTGCACGCAACTTCAAAATATACATTGAACACTAGAGAGAGTTCCGGTCGTGTTTTCGACTTTTATTCCTCTTCGAGAATATACTTCGGTTCAAATTGAAATAACACGTTGTTTCGGGAAAGGGTTGGAAATAGTAAAAATATAAAGAGACTTCTAAGTTTTCGTCACTTTTAAGACTTATTTAATAAGAAAGATACCAAGGAGGTATTAGATACTTCTTCTCCCAAATAGAGATTGGTAGCAATATGAAAAACATAGAATTGTCACTATTCATAGACGGTGCTTGTAGATAATCTGAACGTATAGGATTCTGAGGGAATATTACAAGTTGTCTTTAAATTTGGTAATTTGGAAGTAAATTTTAGTCCCCTAGTAGATGGAGAGTAAATAAAAAAGAAAGAGCGGAAGGGTTTGGTCATTTATATACAAATTAAAATATCAAAGAAAGAAGTTGAAAAGGAACGTGAGGAAATAAAGGAAATCAAGAAGAGAAAGTTAAGAAAAGAAAGAAGAAAGAGGGGTCGAAATAAAAGGCGAAGATGGAGAGAACAATGGCGTCCATCTTGGAGAAGTCATCAAATATTCAAATACTGAGATCGAAGAAATAAAAACAGAACAAAAGAAAGATAAATACTTATACACATACAGATATATACAAAAAAAAGTTATGATGTTTTAAACTCGAAACGCCGTGCTGCCAGGTGGTTAAAAAAGTAAAAATACTAAATATGATTCAAGCATGCTCAAGATGGTGAGAGTGATTTTTCCTGTTCTAGGTTTTTTTCAACTTGTGAAAAGAAGCGGCATGAGACAACATCCATAAATGAAAAGGAAAAAGTTATTCAATCAGGTAAAAGTAATAATTCGAGAGAAAAAGAAAGAGAAAGGAAACAAGCAAGTCTTTGACAATACTTTTCTTTATCGAATGGGAAAAGGTATTGGACGCAAGGAAAAGGAAGCAATTAGGTAGCACAAATGTGAGAAATGTAAAAAAAAAAAAAAAGAAAGAATAAATTTAATCAAGAACCATCATATCCATTAAAACCCTCCAAAGGATCATCTCTCGAGTAGTAGTCGTCATCCTCAACAAGTCCGTAATATCCCCGAAACCGCTGTAGTAGTCAGTGTTGACACTGTTCTTGGAGCTCGCGCCTGTCTGCTCCTTCTCTTCAGCCGGGAACCATACCCGAACGTGCAAACTCGTCCTCAAGCTCAGACTTGGACTTTCTGTCCGAATGCTTCTAGACGGACGGTACCACCCATGCTGGGAGCAGAGCATCGAAAAAGTTACTGGAGACGACGTTGTTGCCGCCATGGACGTCACCGTTGCCATAGGACATACCAAAGCCAGTGGAGCCATTGTAGCTATAATAATCAGCCGACGATGTTACAGACGGCGGACCGCCGTAACCCGCAGAGTAGCCACCGCCAGATGAGATACTCCTCAAGTCACGGGGTATCCTTGGGTTGGTGTTCGAACGCTTCCTGGCATGAGGCATGGGAGGATGCCTTGAACGTGCGGGTAGTTTGCACCGCTATCCTGGGAGATGATGCTCCCATAGCGACTCGTCCTGCGGCTTTCGATATAACCCTCGCTGTTCGACAGGGCGTAGCTCTGGTAGCTATAGTTGGTGTAAAGCTGCATTGCCGGGGAGAGGCGGCGAGAAGCGGGATGCTGCTGGTTTCGGTGAATTGCTTGTGCTTGGCTTTGGTGACACGAATAGAATCCCTGTTGGTTCGCTCGGCGGTTAATCTGGTCGAACTCAAAAGGTAACGGCGGAGGAAGCGCTAGGAGGTCATTGGCGCTGTTCGAAAGAGTGCGAAGAAGGACAAGGCGGTGAGCCAGACGTAATGGCGTTCGCGGGAGGTTGCGGTGAACTTGAGCGCACGCGCAGGCGTGAGAATAAGGATTGAGCGGTTAAAGAGTTGGTTGCCGCTATTCTTAGCGGAGAGTATCATCTTTCACATCAAGGACCGATTGAATAGGCACTAAGGGAAAAAAAAACACTTATTAGCAAATAGCGAAACAAAAGAGCCGGTTATCGGGACTTACACTTTCTTCAGACTTGCCCAGAAGCGCAGAACCGCTGGTCGGCTGCTTGCTAGACCACATAACGGCACGTTCGTACGGGGCAGCCAGACCATCTCTTATGCCTGACGCCAGAGCCACCTCAACGCCACCTTCCTGAGGCGAATCAGGACCGACACCAAAAGACTTTCTTCTTCGGACGTACTTCCACATCCACTCGCCCACCATAGTTTGCGCAATAGCGTCCACAACGCTAGTTTGCTGGGCGGAACTGTCGATGAGGCGTACCGGCAGTGTGGTTCGATTCGTGATGCCTGTGATAAGACATAACACTGTTCCTGTTGTCGAAGCTCCCAGGAAAATAGCATCGCATGGCAAGGGAGAACATCCGCTGGACTGTCAGGAGCAACTGAGGAAACAGAGAGCGGGGGCGGCGACCTATTGCGTCTTTGGCCTTGTAGCCTAAGGGCGGTGGCAGACCTAGATTTCCTAAGGGACGGTCGGCTGCGTCGGATACCACCATCTCGGGGATGTAGCGGCGTGGGATGCTCGCTCGGGAACTAGACTCGTACGGGTAGTTTCTTTGAGCTGTGGCGTAGAGGCACTGGAACGGCGGACCCATGTGGTTGCTCGCACCGTAGCCTCCGCGACCTCCGGAGCCCCGAACGCGATGAGAGTGAACAAGGGCAGACTTGCGCACGCTCGGTGCACGTGTCAAGCCACGGTCGCCTCTGCAAAGCCCTGGCTGCCGTGTCTGACTCGTGGTGGCTTCGGCGCAGACAAGATAGTCTTGAAGTCGCCGTCGCTCAGTTCAGCTGGATCATGGAAGTCGTCATCATCATCTGACGGTTGTTCGGCACCTTGAAGAGTGAACTCGTCCGAGGTGGTCGCGTAAAGTCCTTAATAGGACCAGTGGGAGAGGTTGGAGATGGTGTGCTGTCCAAAGACAACGGGCGATCTGGCAATGGTGCGCTCAATGCCTGTTGTGCAACAATAGAAATCGTCGGCTTAGGGATCTCAACAGGCTTGCAGCGAGAGCACGAGCCAGGCGCTTTTCGCTCTTGGGCGGAGAACAGGCCCATAGTCCTTGGATGGAGTGGCCTGCGGTTCAGGCTTTGGTTTTTCGAGAACGACTTGGGGTAAGAATTTCGACGGAAGCTTGATAGTTTCCGTTTGCATCGACGTTGTTGTTGTGTTAGGTGGTAAGTCGGTCTGACACTGGACGTCTTTGGTGTCAGCCTTCTTAGGCGTTGCAGGAGGGGTAGGTTGCGGAGGTGGTGGATCGTGATGGAGGGGATTTGGAAGATGACGGGAGGTGGCGGTTTGGGCGGTTCGATTTCATCGGTTTGACAACCCGAATCGGCGGTCTGGATCGGTTCTCGAACCGGCGACGGTGTCCTTGTCCTTGGTGGGGAAGGTGGAGTGGTCTGTGACGCCACTGAGACCATAGATGGAACGCAATCTTTGGTGGCGTGATAATGACAGAAGACCTCTTACGGCTTTGGTTGGCGCCGACAGGCTCAGCAACCGTCTCCGGTGGGCAGTTATCGTACCTAGGATCTTCAATAAAAGAGACGAGACGAATAGGACAGTATTCGGACCCTTCTTGCTCTTCATATCCGACTTCTACCGAGCTCACGACAGATAGCCTCCTCTGGTCCTCAAGAACCTCGTCGACGATCTCAGTTAAGACAGATTCGGCATCAAAGTGGGCGTCCTCATCGTTGTCCATGTCAGCCAGCGAACGTGTGTCAGATGTCATTGGTGGAGTGACGAGTTTCTCGGCAGCAAGCATCTCAAGCTGCAATTGAGTCTCAGCGGCGAGCAGCTCGAGAATCTCCAGCTGTTGCGGTGTTGGTTCTCCAGCTCCTCCCGTTCTTGTTTTTCATAAGACTCCTGCTCCTCCCGTTGCAGCCTTTCCATTTGAACCTGTCTCTCAAACTCCTCGCGCTCGCGTTCATCCGATCCTCCTTCGCTAATCGGTCGCGTCGTTCTTGAGCAAGAGACTCTTCCAGCTCGGCGATCAGAGCTTTGAACTTTTTGTTCTCTTGCAGCGCCGCATCAAGTTCTTCGTGCTTCTGTTTCATTTCTTCGGACAGAGCTTCCAGTTTCGGAGGTCAAAGACACCGCTTCTACCGTCTGAGCACCGACGGAAACCATTGCTGCGGCCAGAACTGTCGCCATAGAGCTATGCTTTGAGGAAACAAAATAGTGTCGAGCTGGGACGGCTGCGGTTCATTGGAGAAGTCCCATCCGTTCCATCAGGTTCCGTATCGGTGTCGCTATCCGTTTCAGAATCGACCCGCTGTAATGGCTACTGTCGTCTCCGAGCCCTAATAGGTCGATTCCTCGGATACTTCCCGCGCGAATACTTCCCCGGATGCTTTGCTGCATAGTCCATGCTAGAACGAATACTCGCAGCGTAATCGTCACGTCAGAATCTATATCCAACTCATCTGCGAGGCTCAACCCGTTTCCTGCCAGGCCTGCATTGACCATCGAAAATCTCATTCCGAGCTGCTCCGCTTCCTCGTCACCCATCAGACGGCTTGTAGGCCGAATCAAACTGGCAGCGCTGGGCGGACGAGGTGCATTCTTAACAGGAGAATTCGGATCAATAACATCCGTAGCCAATGGGCCTACTTCGTCCTCCAATTCGACTTCCTCGAGCTGTTGTTCGAGATGTTGTGCGGCAATCTCTTCTAACACAGCCTTAAGCCTTCCTTCTGCTACGTGCGCTCGTCTCTCGAGCCTGATCCTGGCATTCTCCCAGTTTCCCTTTCCTTGTCCGCTTCACGACGGACCCGCGAAATTTTCTTCCTCTACGTCCTCCGAGATTTTGACAGCCTTTCAACTTGCTTCTTCAATTCCGATATGGTGACAACAGCTTCATCTCGTTCCTTAGCCGCGGCTTCGCGGCTCCATCGCTCTCAATTAAATTCAGTTGCCGCTTGATATCTCTAGCTTCCCTTAAAGCCGAGGCTGCGGATGAAGCTGCCGTTTCATTATGAAGGTTTGATACCGACAGGTCGTTCTCAAGAGATTCGATCAAGCTCGACTTCGACTCAAGCTCTCTCCGGAGATTAAGTATCTCGGCAACGAATTGGCGTGCAACGTCGGAGTGAACCTCCTAGGGTCCAAAATTGATATCGAATCATCAGCCGAATGATCACGCTTTAGTGGCGATGACCTGCACTGTTGATAGAGGAAGTATGAGTATGCTGCATCGGTGCAGGCGATGGCGATGCAGATGCTTGTCTACTACTGCGTCTCGAGTGATGCCGAGATCTATAGACCGGCGCTGAAGCCGGTGCAGAAGAATCAAACATAAATTCGGGTGCTTCTTGGACGCTGGTGTCGGGCTCATGGCAATATTGCTATTTAAAATAAACAGTTAGTGTATACGCTTAAATATTGATTCAACCGACCTTTCATTACCTTATATCCAAGTAACAGATACAATATCCACGGGATAGTTGTATTTCTTCCCCTCGATCATATAAAGTAAATAAATTTGCGAAATGAATAGAAATCGGGAACGGACCATGAACTATCCTGGCTCAAGCAAGTGTCGCTGGATGCAAAATGTCCAGAGTTCAACAAAACAAAAAACAAACGTCAAGCAGTCGAAAAGAAGTCTTCCAAAAGCTAATGGGTGCAGGAACAAAGACAATCGTGGAATACTAGAAGCCGTCGATGTTAGTTAAAAAAAAATCTGGTAAAATTGCCAATGTCAAGTTTCATAACTAAGCCGTAAAAGTCAAGAAAGAAATATCGCATCCAGTCGTAGAAAAGACTTAACAAAATTTCATCAAGATACTACTCATACAATAGTATCCAAAAATGTAGAAAGAAAACTAGGGGGAAAAAAGACGAATAGAAATAATTGAACAATCGAACAAGACTATTGAATAAATCCCTAATGAACAGCGAAAGAATAACTCTCTATCGAGCTATCTTTACCACTCCATTATAAGAAAATATAAAAGGAAATAAAGGACGATTTTCCTCTTCTTTCTTTACAAGAAACAAAAATAAAATATCATCATAAACATATAATAGTAATGTAAAGGAGAAGAGGAAGACTTTTATTTTATTATAATTCTTACCTCTGGAAGTATAACGGGTGGTGCTTACCCAAACCGCTGGGTCCAATTAAAGAGAGATAGCGGTAGGACCGAGTTGCTTTTCATAAGGGGGGAAGACCGTCAAATGGGTAAGCGATCGACCTTGCAGATAACCGTGTTTCTCAAAAATGTATCTGGCATCCCACAAATTTTATTTAGTATGGATTTAATATTACTATTCGTCTTCCTTTCTGTTCTCTCAACACAATAACAAGGTATTGTCTATCGATAGCAATAATTAACAGGAATAATATAACACTCACTTTTTTAAGGATCGTAGGCAGCGTCTTGAAAGCTGACTGTGCTTTTTGACAAATCGAAAAAGGACAAATCCCTGGTCGTTTGCCCTACTTCACCGCCAGTCAGTCAGGTGTTACTCAATCTCAAAAGGTAAAAAAAGTCGTAAAGCAATTACACGTTAGCTGGAAAGGGCTTATAGAAAATAAAGTGAGTTAAAATATCTTTTAACCTTCCATAAGAGGATCTTTCTTGATTCTTTTTTTCTCCTAATATTTTAGAGTCCCTCGTCTTTTTTTTTTTTTTTTTTTTTTTTGCAGTGCTCTCTAGTTGTGGTCCTTTAATTTTCGTCTTTTTACTTTTTGTGTCAAAATCTCTTTAACCAACAGGGCCGAAGATGTGGGCCGCTTCCAATCGAGCAGGTCCAACACCCCTTAAGCGGATATGATTGCCCTTCAGAGCATACTCGGAGTTGTTAAGAAAAGGGAAAAAAAAAAGTTAAAGAAATTCTTGTATCGAAACGATCCAAGTTTGAACTTGAAGGATTGAAAGTGAAGGGGGGGATAAGCAGTGGAAAGGGAAATGGAAAAATACGATCAAATCAGACCTCCTTCTGTTTCTCTTTTTTTTTTTTTTTTTTCTGAGATAAATATCTCCTCGACATCACAAACGACATTTATCTGTAGTCAATATGGAAATCAAAAGAATGGAAGGGCATTGCAAGACAAACTTCCCGCCCTCAAACGAGAAAACAATAGTGAAAAATTTTAACCAAAATAAATAACGGCGATGTAAAGCGAAATAAGAGCATTTACCTGATAATTCCGAGAAATTTGTGGCGCCGAAATCGGCTTCTGCAAGACAAGCCTCCAGAGGTGGAGAGCAGATTTGAATACGGAGGGTTATGAGGTTGAAGCGAAAAATCGATCTTGCTTGTGATCAATTAGAATAGTCTCAAGTGGATACCCCTGGGACTATTTTCTAAAGACGTCAAGCGTCTTTTCTTTCCATGCGAAACTTTTCTGTTCGTTCGAAATTTCCTGCCTGTCAGAGCCCGCTGTCTGGTTGATAATAATATTACGGAAGCCGCTGCCGTTTGTCGAAGGGTTTCGTATCTTATTGCAGAACCGAAAAGCATTACACTCAAGGCAAGACGCAACTCGTGCTGGTCGCTCAACTTGAATATCTTTTTTTTTTCTACAAGCCTGTCGAGGACTCTTTCAAGTTTATCTCAGCGTGACAATATGCATGTGATTTTCCCGTCAAATCCTTACGATACGAGGTTTTGATGATCTGTTCGCCGGAGGTTCCTCAAATGTAAGCGTCTGAAGAAAACTGTCGTGAAATCGATATATATTATTGAAATCTTTCCAGATTGCTGCCGGCAATGGGCGATCTTCCTTAAAGAATTGACGGGCGATAGATACGACCGACGTAGAAATGAAAAGCGGTGATACTGCTGAAACGATGTTGATAAGAATAGGGGGCTTAAACGTCAAGAAAAGCCTGATAACGACGGATGTTATTGCGATCCTGTGAGTGTTTCGAAATGCGATCAGGTCCTCTCTCTAAGGCTTGGAGAAAACAAACAAACGGAGGACCGGCAAACAGAGGCGTTCGTCGTGATGTAGTTTTCGAAACAAGACAGAAAAAGAGAAGAAGAAAAAGGAAAGGAATAGAAATCATAAAAGAACAAAAAGAACAGTAGAAGAAAAGGAAAAACAGACTGAGGAAAGTTGGAATGAATTTACAACCCTCAACCACGCGAGAGAGGTGAAAAAATAAAACAAAAAAGGAAAAGAAAAAAAGCAAGGATAATACTGAAATAATAATAATAATAAAATAATAATAATAATAATAAACAATAATAGTATCAGTTATTAGTGTGTAGTAATTGTAAATCGTCGCCCACTAACCAGCGACCACTGAAAAGGGCTCCTTCTAGCGTGAGAGTAAGTCTGGCTGAGAAACAACCAGTAAATTAAAAAATTGACAGTGATAGTATTAGTATATCGCTGTTCTACTGCTATATAGTATAGTTCTTTTTCCTTTCCTTCGATCCTGCCCGTCTTCCGTCGTCGTCGTCCTCTCTCGCTGTTCTTGTCTGGTCTCTGAAAAAAAAATTTTTTTATTTATTTATTTATTTATTTATTTATTTATTTTGAATATTGTTAATAAAATTGCCCTGGTCTGCGCATTTAATTCGCCGGCAGTCTCTCTCTCTTTTTTTTTTTAACACTCAGAAATTCTTACCAGTTCCAACGCACCCTGGGACGACGACAATTACATCCGGAACTACAGAACGTCCAATAATAATAATCATCTTATTCCTGTCTCCACCCACGTTTACGGTTTATCCCTCTAGACCCCAGTTGAACACCCCCCGGCAAGAAA